>JBAIZL010000007.1:30111946-30214446 GCA_036971475.1 Prosapia bicincta
ATACTAAACATTAATAAATTTTCCGGTGCTAAATTCGTGAAACTATCCATTCAGAAAGTTTGTACAGGTGCCGATTTTGTTCCCATTTTGGATTTCTTCTCTAAATAGAGTCCCGACCTTGAATTTACAGAAACTAAATACAAATTTTGACAGATAGACTACTCGTAACACAGCGATTTGACGCGTTCGAAACAGTTCGTTCTACAAGTACAGAATTATTTCTTTTGTTGAATTTTTAACCAATAATATTTGTGCACACATTTTACGATCAGTTTCTTGTGCAACATTCGAATGAAGTGACTGCTTTAATCGTTACTAAAATATGTACTGTGACACGTGGTGTCATCTATCAGAGACGTCTGTACTGTTTGGTGGGGGAGATTCGAACTAATTTCTGTTGAGGAGTAGAATTTCTCATTGTAAAATGTATCATTTTTCGATAAAATCATAAATGAAAAATTATTTTAGTGAAAATTTATATAGTGGGAATTTTTATTATGATAGATGTAATCAATGCTGAATGGTAAAAAAGAAAGAATGTTAGTCTCATTTCTTCTTTCCTTCTGTAAAGAGATTTACTGCACTGTAACGACGTGTGTGTGTCTCCGGGCTACCAAGATGCACCCAAATCCAACACTCCCCGGCTGCTAGAGTCTAGCTTCATATTAAACTTGCACTTTTTGTGTTGTACGTCTTCATTTTAAAAAAGCGTTTTTATTCATATCACTGGGCAAAATCATTGATGTTTTCATCAGACGGATTTGGCAGTAGATCAGTGGACCCCGTAGCATACAAAAACACCTAAATAAATACTCTAAGTATACAAGATCACATGTAATGATTACCAAGGCTTTTACACAGGCCAAACAGGGAGAAACTTCACCACACGGCACAAGTAACACATAAAAACACACAAACCAAATCAAATTTCTCTATACTTATGCAGAACACACTACACAAATACACCAACATTGACACATCTGAAAGATCTTACACGACAGAAACTTTGAAGTATACAAACACCGCAAAAACCAACCACAACACATTATAAATGACAAAACATACTCAATAAAATACGATATCCGTACAAAAAATTAACAACCACTCTATGAACAATAACATACCACAGATCACCAATACACCACATACTCACATTAATACAACACACCTGAGCAACAGTCTTGTCAGTGACTCACAGCATTGAACAATGTATTTATCTAGTGTGAAACGCGTCTGCTGAAAAATATCTCCAAATAGTGGTTTTTTGCCAAGTGATATCAATAGAAAATACCATTTTAGTTATAGCTTTTTGTTATATTTATTGTG
This sequence comes from Prosapia bicincta, assembly GCA_036971475.1. Lineage (NCBI taxonomy): Eukaryota > Metazoa > Arthropoda > Insecta > Hemiptera > Cercopidae > Prosapia > Prosapia bicincta. Next base: position 30,113,273 of record JBAIZL010000007.1, read on the forward strand.
TTCATAGTTTTTCTAGAATACATCGTATTTTACTCTACATTACATTTAACCTGCTCCTGGATTCCTAGGCTTCCGGCAGTCTCCTATTGTCTACATCATACTCATTGCACACGCACAAACAGTGGCGGACTTAGGGGGAGAAGTTTATGGATCACGTGTCCTCAAAATGTGGACAAGTTGAAATTTTTGACTTGAATATAATACTATTAAAGTAAAATAAAATGTCATTTCTGATGTTTGCATTCGTCCCTGATTTAAATATTCTTATTGATTAGTAGAATACGTTTACTAGCCCATATTAACCACGATAATACCGCACTATAGACATTATTAAATATGCCCACTCACAATGTAATAAAGGTTTTTTTCTGGCATAAACGGAAATGGGGTGCCTGATGTGATTCTTGATACAAAACAATACAAGTACTAATTGACCTGAAAACTTAGTAAGTGGTTAACGAGGAAAATTATATTATTAACTTGGCATTAGTTTACGACTATGTATACAATTTGTTTCTGTATTTTATAAAATTTAAGTTCGGATAGTCGTAAAATAATATAAAATTATTAAAGTTTCACCGAACGCAATGAACTACAAAATTCAAGAGGGTAACTAGAGTAAGCCTGTATCTATTTCCCCCAGATGGAACACCCCAAGAGTGTACACTATAGCTCCAATTATCCGAGAGGAGCCCCTTCTCCTCTCCCCCACCCATCAGTCCTCCCCGGAATATTTTTCTGGATCCGCCAATGCGCACAAATATTACAATCGTCTTTATATATTCATATCGGATAAAATCATATATCATTTTTCTAAATTAGTTCAATAATTAAATATATTATTTCACGTATTATTTGTGTTATATTGTTCTAATGAATGTACGAAAAACATTAGATTTAAACCTAAATCGTACGAGTGCGAAAGCGCTTGTCCTACTTTCGTGGCGCGATTGATTGCTAATTACTAACTATTCAGTCAAAATACCTTTGACGTTTGATTAATCAAAAGCATAACATGATGCTGAGATGGCGTGGCCCGGTGCGGACAGCTGCCAGACACGTAGATCTGGATGGTCCAAGTTATAGCTAACTTCAGCAAGACAATAAACGTAACCTATTTATTAATTATTCTAATTTATTAATTTTATAGTTTAGATATATTATTATAGTAATATACATAATAATGTAAATGTTATTTATTGTAGTTTCTATTTTTTTTTAATTTTTATTTTAATAATATTATTATAAACTGGCCTTATTTGACAAACCATTAATTTTCTTGTATTATCTTAGCCTAAATACTCATATAACTAAAGTGTCAAATAACTCTTTGGTTCTTCTCGGAACAAAGTCGACACTTATATTCTGTCAACTCTTAAATCTTCTAACCATGGACTAGTTATCCAGAAGTGGAAGAGCCACTGTACTTGGATGTAGGTGAAGTCTCTTTCTAGGTTTTTTTTACCGATCTTCTTTATTTCTTCTGCTACCGTCGGGATATCCAGTTCTCGGTGAATGAAGGTCTTTGCTTTGCATATACCAGGGAGCATAAACCATATTTCTCAGTGCCTTATTTTGGAACATCTTAAGAATTTTTACATTAGATTCCTTATTACATCCCTACAGTTGATTGTCATACAGCCAAACTGGTTTGAAGATATGATTGTACATTTTTATTTTATTACATAGTAAGAGGATTGAGTTTCTACCCAAGCGCTAATAGACTGATCTTCACTTCAGATAGGGAAATTCGTATATTTGAGTACTCTTTCTGCCTTTCCTTACTGCAAAATATTCTTAAAACTATATTATTAAAAACTTTAACCAATAGGTTCCTAAACTGAGGGGGCGCCTAATTCTCATTTAGTTAAAACTTAGGTACGCAATTTATCAACACTTGAAACTAATTTTACACCTCAGATTCTTTTCCATAGGTATTCTTATTGACCATGACGTTCAGAAAATTTAAATGAAATGTATGCATTTATAAAAGAAATATAAGTAAAGGTTGTGCAAATTTTTTAAACTAGAAATTAAATCAACATGACTGCTTGAAATGAATAATAGTACAAAAGTGTCGCGAAACGAATGTTTGCCATTCAGTGTGGCAACAGCGCATATCTTATTTTTGGATAAAACACTTAAAAAAGTGTATCACAGGCTTCTCTTCGATTATACTTCCCTTTTTCAAGCACCTACTTGTGCGAGAAAACATTTTCGGCACTTGTTGCAATAAAACAAAATATTGGAACAAACTTGATGTTGCTAATGAATAGGGTTGTGCATTTACTAAAAGACAAGCTGAAATATGGATGCTAGTGAAATAAATGCAAGCTCATCCATCTCACTAACAGATTTTCCTCTTATTAGTTAAACTTTACCTTGTGAATTAGAACTTGAAATTTTACATATTTCTTGTGAACGTATGTATAAATAAATATATTGTTTTCAATATATATATATATATATATATATATATATAATATTTGTTTCTTTTTTATATGCACATAATATTTATTTATAGCGTAGAGTAAAGGGGGCGTGTGAGTGTTTCATTTCAAGAACAGGGGGCGTCATACCAACAATATTGGGAGCCCCTGCTTTAAATAGTACTCTCATGTAAAGACTTGGGTGTTAGGGAGTCGTAGTGGACGAGTCTGGGAATGACAGAAGTCGATATGCAGGCCTATAACCCTAATTAATTCTTGAATTTTGTAGTCCATTACGTTTGGTGAATCTTATTAATCACTTAAACAATAGTTTATGACTATTTGAACTATCTGAACTGCCTCGGAGATACTGATGAAGATCGGCACATGGCGATCGAAAACGTTCTGTCTCAGTAAGTTTTAACTAATTTACTAAACCTAATGAATAGGTTTGAATAAACTAATCATAAGAACACATTGATTCTGACTGGGAAATAATTCTACCAGGAACGTTTGGTGTCGATGTACCTGAAAGGCGTTGCTCCAGAGACCTACTTCCAGTATTTAGTAGTCATTGGCTAATGAAATGTTTTTTTCGTATTTAAATGGAGTTGTATAAGTTTGTAGATGTTATGCGCTGATCGAAACGGATTAACGAGATTATATAAAGCGCTGTGCTCGTGCGCACTACAATGGATTATAGCGAGTCAGATCTGTCATGTCGAAATGATTTTAAACATTGATTTCAACTTGGCATTAAATTTTTTGACAAGATTTGGTTTCATAACCAGTACTGCACAAAAAAACAAAACATTCTGAGTTAATGACTATCCAGGCAGCCAACCCCCATTATGAGATTAGCATTTCTATAAACAAATATTCAAGTTACGTTTTTCCTGCGACTATTTCTTATAAAATATTATTGTTGCCAAATGAATGATTTTTTTCCTTCTTAAATTTCGTTCTGCCGGATTTTATATTTTTGCTGATTTACCAATTATAAATTGTTACTCCCGTGTTAATTTGTCCACAATTTAAACACAAAATACATAATTTTTTATTGCCTATGATTATTAGTCAAATTAGTTCAATTTATCAAAGAGTGTTGTTTGTGTGTGTGTGTGTGTGGGTTGTGGGTGGGTGGGTTGTGGGTGTGTGTGTTGTGTGTGTGTGTGTGTGTGTGTGTGTGTGTGTGTGTGTGTGTGTGTGTGTGTGTGTGTGTGTGTGTGTGTGTGTGTGTGTGTGTGTGTGTGTGTGTGTGTGTGTGTGTGTGAGTGGGTGGGTGGTGGGTGTGTGGGTGGGTGTGTTGGTGGGTGTGTGGGTGTGGGTGGGTGAGTGTGGTAGGTATTGTGAATATGAGATAAAAGAAGGAGATTAGATATAATGTGAAAAAGAAATATTTAAAGAAATCAAGAGGGTTTTTGTAGTTCACTGGAAATCTTCGCCTACGAAGAACGAGGAGTGAATATAGCTAAAATTAATGCTTCAGAAATCCTTGGTACAAGTTATAGGAGAATCGCTAAATGTACCTAATAATCCCATTCCTGTCCCTTGTCTTATATGGGATATAGACGTCTCCTAAATTTACTAGAAATAGTTTGCATAAAGTCTGGTATTTTATAACGACCAGTAAGCTGTTCAACGATTCTTTATTAATCAGTAACGGGTACAGATACAGTCACTGAGTCCCATTTCCGAGTCACGTGTAATAAAGTTATTTCTGACCTTCCAGAGTCCTCTAGCCTTCTGTCATCTCGTTCACCTATGTTAAACCTAATTTCATATTCCAACAGTCGATCATTCAGCGACAGTATTAAATTTACACTTTCTTATTGAAGGCGTCGTTCGGTGTCTACTGGAATATATCTGGATCGAATATCTAAAAGGTTTCACTGATTGATCTATTTGTTTATATAAACAGCTCCTCCAAGGTGACCGCCATACGTTTAACATTATGTATCCTCATGTCGATAGTCAGTCCAACAAAGAGACAAAAAAGTCGGATTATTTAAATTTAAAATCGCGCCGTGTTGTTTGTACCTGTTTCTTGGATAACACTTATTCATGTGTATATTTTTATATTCAGATATCGACTCTGACAAAGAATAAAAAAGTCTTACAAACTATTAAACTTCTGAGTCAAGTGTTCAAGCATTAGAGAGAATTTAACTGACAGATTAGTTTTAAATAACGGATGTACTTCCTAATTAGCGCTACCAAGTAAAACCTTAATGGTGAGATTGTGTGATCCTACTCTATGTTGAAAATATTATTTCATGTTTTCATTTTATATTTTGTCGTACAATGTACAAATGCCTGTGTTATTAACCCACTACTAATATTCAATACTGACTACGTTCACCCATTACTTAATGAGAGTATTTAAAGCGGGCAATTAATTTTATTGCAAGGTAACTTTGATAGAGTATTTCTATTTTTGAAAATGGCTACTTACTTTCTCTATGGCCCAACCCTAACCCTGACGTCAAGCATTACTCCTTTGTTAGCCCTAAAACTATCTACTTTCACCACGGCCCACCCTCAACCCTAACGTCAAGCATTACTCCTCTGTTAGCCCTAAGTATACCTACCTTCACCACGGCCCACCCTCAACCCTAACGTCAATCATTACTTCTCTGTTAGCCCTAAGGATATCTACTTTCACCACGGCCCACCCAAAACCCTGACGTCAAGCATTACTCCTCTGTTACACCCTAAGGCTTTTTACTTTTACCACGGCCCACCTTCAACCCCAACGTCAAGCATTTTCTCCTCTGTTAGCCCTAAGGTTACCTACTTTCACCACGGCCCACCCTGAACACTAACGTCAAGCATTACTCCTCTGTTAGCAATAAGGCTACCTACATTCACCACCGCCCAACCTCAACCCTAACGTCAAGCATTATTCCTTTGTTAGCCCTAAGGCTACCTACATTTATCACGGCCCACCCTTAACCCTAACGTCATACATTATTCCTTTGATTGACCTAAAGCTCACATACTTTCACCAACGCCCACCCTCAACCCTAACTTCAAGCATTACTTCTCTGTTAGCCCTAAGACTACCTATTTTTATCATGGCCCACCCTAAACCCTAAAGTCAAGCATTACTCCTCTGTTAGCCCTAAGGCTACCTACTTTCACCACGGCCCACCCTAAACCCTGACGTCTATCATTACTCCTTTTTTAGCCTAAAGGCTACCTACTTTCACCACTGTCCACCCTCAACCCTAACGTCAAGCATTACTCCTTTGTTAGCCCTAAGGTTACCTACCTTCACCACGGCCCACCCTCAACCTTGACGTCAAGTATTACTCCTCTGTTGGCCCTAAGGCTACCAACATTCTCCATGGCGAACTTTAACCCTGACGTCAAGCATTACACCTTTGTTAGCCCTATAGCTACCTACTTTCACCACGGCCCACCCTCAACCTTGACGTCAAGCATTACCCCTCTGTTAGCAATAAGGCTACCTATTTTCACCACCGCCCACCCTCAACCTTGACGTCAAGCATTATTCCTTTGTTAGCCCTAAGGCTACCTACATTCATCAAGGCCCACCCTTAACTCTAACGTCAAGCATTACTCCTCTGTTATCAATAAGGCTACCTTCTTTCACCACTGCCCACCCTCAACCCTAACGTCAAACATTACTCATCTGTTAGCCCTAAGTATACCTACCTTCACCACGGCCCACCCTCAAACCTAACGTCTATCATTGCTTCTCTATTAGCCCTAAGGCTACCTACTTTCACCACGGCCCACCCTCAACCTTGACGTCAAGCATTACTCCTCTGTTAGCAATAAGGCTACCTATTTTCACCACCGCCCACCCTCAAACCTAACGTCAAGCATTATTCCTTTGTTAGCCCTAAGGCTACCTACATTCATCAAGGCCCACCCTTAACCCTAACGTCAAGCATTACTCCTCTGTTATCAATAAGGCTACCTTCTTTCACCACTGCCCACCCTCAACCCTAACGTCAAACATTACTCATCTGTTAGCCCTAAGTATACCTACCTTCACCACGGCCCACCCTCAAACCTAACGTCTATCATTGCTTCTCTATTAGCCCTAAGGCTACCTACTTTCACCACGGCCCACCCAAAACCCTGACGTAAAGCATTACTCCTCTGTTATACCCGAAGGCTACTTACTTTTACCACGGCCCACCTTCAAACCCAACGTCAAGCATTCTCTCCTCTTTTAGCGATAAGGTTACCTAATTTCACCACCGCCCAACCTCAACCCTAACGTCAAGCATTATTCCTTTGTTAGCCCTAAGGCTACCTAGATTCATCACGGCCCACCCATAACCCTAACGTCAAACATTACTCCTTTGTTAGCCCTAAAGCTAACATACTTTCACCAACGCCCACCCTCAACCCTAACTTCAAGCATAACTTCTCTGTTAGCCCTAAGGCTACCTATCTTTATCATAGCCTACTCTAAACCCTAAAGTCAAGCATTACTCCTCTGTTAGCCCTAAGGCTACCTACCTTCACCACGGCCCAACCTCAACCCTAACGTCAATCATTACTTCTATGTTAGCCCTAAGGATATCTACTTTCACCACGGCCCACCCAAAACCCTGACGTCAAGCATTACTCCTCTGTTATATCGTAAGGCTTTTTACTTTTACCACGGCCCACCTTCAACCCCAACGTCAAGCATTTTCTCCTCTGTTAGCCCTAAGGTTACGTACTTTCACCACTGCCCACCCTCAACCCTAACGTGAGCATTTCTCCTTGGCTAGCCAAGATTACCTATCTTCACCACGGCCCACCCTCAACCTTGACGTCAAGCATTACTCCTCTGTTGGCACTAAGGCTACCTACTTTCACCACGGCCCACTCTCAACCTTGACGTCAAGCATTACTCCTCTGTTAGCAATAAGGCTACCTATTTCACCACCGCCCACCCTCAACCCTAACGTCAAGCATTATTCCTTTGTTAGCCCTAAGGCTACCTACATTCATCAAGGCCCCCCCTTAACCCTAACTTCAAGCATTACTCCTCTGTTAAACCCTAAGGCTACCGACTTTACCACGGCCCACCTTCAACCCCAACGTCAAGCATTACTCCTCTGTTAGCCCCAAGGCTACCTACCTTCACCACGGCCCACCCTCAACCCTGAAGTCAATCATTACTCCTCTGCTATACCCAAGGCTACCTACTTTCACCACGGCCCACCCTCAACCCTGTCGTCAAGCATTATTCTTTTTTTAGCCCTAAGACTACCTACTTTCACCACGACCCACCCTCAACCCTAACGTCAAGCATTACACCTCTGTTAGCCCTAAGGCTACCTACCTAAAACCACGGCCCACCCAAACCACTGACGTCAAGCATTACTCATCTGTTATACCCTATGTCTACCTACTTTTACCTCAGCCCACCTTCAACCCCAACGTCAAGGATTACTCATTTGTTAGCCCTATAGCTACCTACTTTCACCACGCCCCATCCTCAACCCTGACGTCAAGCATTACTCCTCTATTAGTTCTAAGTCTACCTACTTTCAACAACGCCCACCCTTAGCCCTAACTTCAAGCATTATTCTTCTGTTAGCCCTAAGGCTACCTACATTCAATACGGCCCACCCTCAACCCTGACGTCAATCTTTATTCCTCTGTTAGCCCTAAGGCTACCTACTTTCACCACGGCCCACCCTCAACCCTGACGTCAAGCATTACTCCTCTGTTGGCCCAAAGGCTACCTACTTTCTCCATGGCCCAACCTTACCCCTGACGTCAAGCATTACTCCTCTGTTGGCCCAAAGGCTACCTACTTTCTCCATTGCCCAACCTTAACCCTGACGTCAAGCATTACACCTTTGTTAGCCCTATAGCTACCTACTTTCACCACGCCCCATCCTCAACCCTGACGTCAAGCATTACTCCTCTATTAGTTCTAAGTCTACCTACTTTCATCATGGACCAACCCTAACCCTGACGTCAAGCATTACCTCTTTGTTAGCCCTATGGCTACCTACTTTCACCACGGCCCACCCTGAACCCTAACGTCTAGTATTATTCCTTTATTATACCCTAAGGCTACTTTCTTTTACTACGGCCCAACTTCAACCCCAACGTCAAGCATTTTCTCCTTTGTTAGCCCTAAGGCTACCTACATTCTTCACGGCCAACACTTAACCCTAACGTCAAGCATTACTCCATTGTTAGCCCTAAGGCTACCTACTTACACCACGGTCCACCCTCAACCCTAACGTCAATCATTACTTCACATTTAGCCCTAAGGCTACCTACTTTCATCACGCCCCACCGTCAACCCTGACGTCAATCATTACTCCTCTGTTAGCCCTTGGGCTACCTCTTTTCACCACTGCCCACCCAAAACCCTGACGTCAAGCATTACTCCTGTTACATCCTAGGGCTACCTACTTTTACCACGGCCCACATTCAACATCAACGACAAGCATTACTCCTCTGTTAGCCCCAAATCTATCTACTTTCACCACTGCCCACCATCATCACCCTAACCTCAAGCATTAATCGTTTGTTATCCCTAAGACTACCTACTTTCACCACGGCCCTCCCTCAATCCTGACGTCAATCATTACTCCTCTGTTAGCCTTAAGGCTACCTTCTTTCACCACGGCCCACCCTCAATCCTGACGTCAAGCATTACCCCTCTGTTAGCCCTAAGGCTACCTTACTTTCACCTTGGCCCACCCTCAACCCTGACGTCAAACATTACACCTTTGTTAGTTCTAAAGCTAACATACTTTCACCAACGCCCAACCTCAACCCTAACTTCAAGCATTACTCTTCTGTTAGCCCTAAGGCTACCTACTTTCACCACGGCTCACCCTCAACCCTGACGTCAAGCATTACTCCTCTATTAGCCCTTAGACTACCTATTTTTAACATGGCCCACCCTTAGCCCTATCGTCTAACATTACTCCTTTGTTAGCCCAAATGCGACCTACTTACACCACTGCCCACCCTCAACTCTAACTCAAGAATTACTCCTCATTTAGCCCTAAGGCTACCTACTTTCACCAAGTTCCACCCTCAACTCTGACGTCAAGCATTACTCCTCTGTTAGCCCTAAAGCTACCTACTTTCACCACGGCCCTCCCTTAACCATAACGGTAAGCATTACTTCTTTGTTATCCCTAAGGCTACCTACTTTCACCAAGTTCCATTCTCAGCCCTAACGTCAAGCTTTACTACTCTGTTACCCCTAAGGCCACCTAATTTCACCACAGCCCACCATCAACCCTAACGCCAAGCATTACTCCTTTGTTAGGCCTAAAGCTACCTACTTCCACCACGGTCCAACCTCAACCCTAACCTCAAGCATTAATCCTCTTTTAGCCCTAAGGCTACCTACTTCCACCACGGCCCACCCTCCACACTATCGTCAAGCATTACTTCTTTTTTAGCCCTAAGGCTATCACCTTTCACCACGGCCCACCCTTAACCCTAACGTGAAGCAATGCTCCTCTGTTAGCCCTAAGGCTACCTAAATTCATCCCGGTCCACCCTCAACCCTGACGTCAAGCATTAATCCTTTGTTAGCCCTAGGGCTACCTACTTTCACCACGGTCCAACCTTTAACCCTTAAGTCAAGCATTACTACTCTGTTAGCCCTAAGGCTACCTACTTTCACCACGGCCCAACCTCAATCCTGACGTCAAGCATTACTCCTCTGTTAGTCCTGTGGCTACCTTACTTTCACCATGAACCACCCTCAACCCTAACTTCAAACATTATTCCTCTGTTAGCCCTAAGGCTACCTACATTCACCACGGCCCACCCTCAACCCTAACGTCAAGCATTATTCCTCTGTTGGCCCAAAGGCTACCTACTTTCTCCATGGCCCAACCTTAACCCTGACGTCAAGCACTACAAATTTGTTGGTCCTATAGCTACCTACTTTCACCACAGCCCACCCTCAACCCTAAAGTCAAGCATTACTCCTCTGTTAGCCCTAAGGCTACCTACATTTACCACGGCCCTCCCTCAACCCTAATGTCAAGCATTACTCCTTTGTTACCCCTAAGGCTACCTACTTTCACCACGGCCCACCCTAAACCCTAACGTCAAGCATTACTCCTTTTTTAGTACTAAAACTACCTACTTTCACAACAGCCCAACCTCAACCTTTACGTAGAGCATTACTCCTCTGTTAGCCCTAAGCCTTCCTATTTTTAACATGGACCACCCTAAACCATAAAGTCAAGCATTTTTCCTCTGTTATTACTAAGGCTACATACATTCACCACGGCCCACCCTCAACCCTAAGGTCAGGCATTTCTCCTTTGTTAGCCCTAAGGCTCCCTACATTAACCACATCCCACCCTTAACCCTTACGTCAATCATTATTCCTTAGTTAGCCCTAAGGCTACCTACTTTCATCACGACCCACCCTCAACCCTGTCGTCAAGCATTACTCCACTGTTAGCCCTAAGAAGACCTACTTTCACCATTTACCACCCTCAATCCTGACGTCAAGCATTACTCCTCTGTTAGCAATAAGGCTAACTATTTTCACCATGGCCCAACCTTAACCCTGACGTCAAGCATTACTCGTTTTTTAGCTCTAAGGCTACCTACATTCCCCTCGGCCCACCCTCAACCCTAATTTCAAGCATTACTCCTCTGTTAGCCCTAAGGCTACCTACTTTCACCAAAGCCCACCCTCTACCCTTACGTCAATCATTACTCCTATGTTAGCCCTAAGGCTACCTACTTTCACCACGGCCCACCTAAAACCCTGACGTCAAGCAATACTCTTCTATTATACCCTAAGTTTACCTACTATTACCAAGGCCCCCCTTCAACCCTGACGTCAAGCATTACTCCTCTGTTAGCTCTAAGGCTACCTATTTTACACACTGCCCACCCTAAACCCTAAAGTCAAGCATTACTCCACTGTTAGCCCTAAGGCTACCTACTTTCACCATGGCCCAACCTCAACCCTGACGTCAAGCATTACACCTTTGATAGCCCTTAGGCTTCCTACTTTCACCACGACCTTCCCTCAACCCTAACGTCAGGCATTTCTCCTTTGCTAACCCTAAGGCTACCGACATTCACCACGGCTCACCCTCGTCCCTAACGTCAAGCATTACTCCTTTTTTAGCCCTAAAACTACCTACTTTCACAACTACCCAACCTCAACCTTTACGTCAATCATTACTCCTCTGTTAGCCCTAAGGCTCCCTACATTCACCACTTCTCACCTTCAAGGTGACAACACTAACTTCAATCATTACTCGTCTGTTAGTCCTAAAGCTAGTTAAATTCACCACGGCCCACCCTTAGCCCTGACGTCAATCATTACTCCTCTCTTAGCCCTAAGGGTACCTACTTTCACCACGGCCCACCCTCAACCCTGATGTTTATCATTACTCCTTTGTTAGTTCTATAGCTACCTACTTTCAACACGGCCCATCCTCAACTCTGACGTCAAGCATTACTCCCCTATTAGGTCTAGGTCTACCTACTTTCTCCTTAGCCCAACCTCATCCCTGACGTCAAGCATTACTCCTTTGATAGCCCTAAGGCTACCTACTTTCACTACGGCCCACTCTCAACAATAACGTCAAGCATTACTACTCTGTTTGCCCTAAGGCTACCTACTTTCACCACGCCCCACCCTCAACCCTGTCGTCAAGCATTACTCCTCTGTTAGCCCTAAGGCTACCTACATTCACTACGGCCCTCCCTCAACCATAACGTTAAGCATTACTTCTTTGTTAGCCCTAAGGCTACCTACTTCCACCAAGGGCAACTCTCAGCCCTAACGTCAAGCTTTTCTACTCAGTTACCCCTAAGGCTACGTAAATTCAAAACAGCCCACCATCAAACCCTAACGTCAAGCACTACACCTTTGTTAGCCCTAATGCTACCTACGTTCACCACGGACCACCCTCAACCCTGACGTCAAGCATTAATCCTGTGTTGGCCCTAAGGCTACCTACGTTCTCCATGGCCCAACCTTAACCCTGACATCAAACATTAAACCTTTGTCAGCCCTATTGCTACCTACTTTCACCACGGCCCATCCTCAACTCTGACGTCAAGCATTACTCCTTTATTAGCCTTAAGTCTACCTACTTTCACATAGGCCCAACCTACACCCTGACGTCAAGCTTTAATCCTCGGTTTGCCCTAAGTTTTCCTACTTTCACATAGGCCAAACCTCAACCTTTACGTCCAGCATTATTCCTCTGTTAACCCTAAGGCTACCTACTTTCACCATGGCCCAACCTCAACCTTTACGTCCAGCATTATTCCTCTGTTAACCCTAAGGCTACCTACTTTCACCATGGCCCAACCTCAACCTTTACGTCCAGCATTATTCCTCTGTTACCCTAAGGCTACCTACTTTCACCATGGCCAACCCTCAACCCTGACGTCAAGCATTACTCTTCTGTTAGCAATAAGGCTACCTAGTTTCACCATGGCCCAACCTTAACCCTGACGTCTAGCATTACTCGTTTTTTAGCTCTAAGGCTACCTACATTCACCACGGCCCACCCTCAAACCTAACTTCAAGCATTACTCCTCTGTTAGCCCTAAGGCTACCTACTTTCACCGCGGCCCACCCTCAACCCTTACGTCAATCATTACTGCTCTGTTAGCTCTAAGGCTACCTATTTTTAACATTGCCCACCCTAAACCCTAAAGTCAAACATTACTCCTCTGTTAGCCCAAAGAATACCTACTTTCACCATGGCCCAACCTCAACCCTGACGTCAAGCATTACACCTTTGATAGCCCTAAGGCTTCCTACTTTCACCACGACCCTCCCTCAACCCTAACGTCAGGCATTTCTTTTTTGTTAGCCCTAAGGCTACCGACATTCACCACGGCCCACCCTCGTCCCTAACGTCAAGCATTACTCCTCTGTTAGCATTAAGGCTACCTACTTTCACCACGGTCCACCCTCAACCCTTACGTCACTCATTACTACTCTGTTAGCCCTAAGGTTACCTATTTTCATCACGGCCCACCCTAAACCCTAACGTCAAACATTACTCCTTTTTTAGCCCTAAAACTACCTACTTTCACAACTACCCAACCTCAACCTTTACGTCAAGCATTACTCCTCTGTTAGCCCTGAGGCTACCTATTTTTAACATGGCACACCCAAACCCTTAAGTCAAGCATAACTCCTCTGTTAGCCCTAAGGCTACCTAATTTCACCACGGCCCACCCTCATACCTAACGTCAGGCATTTCTCCTTTGTTAGCCCTAAGGCTCCCTACATTCACCACTTCCCAACCTCAACCCTGTCGTCAAGTATTTTTCCTCTCTTAGCCTTAAGGCTAACTACTTTCACCATGGCCCACCCTCAACCCTGATGTCAGGCATTACTCCTCTGTTAGCCCTAATTCTACCTACTTTCACCACAGCCCAACCTCAACCCTTAAGTCAAGCATTACTCCTCTGTTAGCCCCAATGCTACCTACGTTCACCACGGAACACCCTCAACCCTGACGTCAAGCATTACTCTTCTGTTAGCCCTAAGGCTACCTACTTTCACCATGGCCCAACCTCAACCCTGACGTCAAGCATTACTCCTCTGTTAGCCCTATGGCTACTTACTTTCACCATGGCCCACCCTCAACCCTAACGTCAGGCATTACCCCTATGTTAGGACTAAGGCTACCTACATTCTTCACGGCCCACCCTCGACCCTAACGTCAAACATTACTCCTCTGTTAGCCCTAAGGCTACCTACGTTTACCACGGCCCACCTTCAACCCCAACGTCAAGCATTACTCCTCTGTTAGCCTTAAGGCTACCTACTTTCACCACGGCGCAACCTTAACCTTTACGTCAAGCATTACTCCTCTCTTAGCCCTACGATACGCAACTTTCACCACGGCCCACCCTCCACCCTATCGTAAGGCATTAATTCTTTTTTAGCCCAAAGGCTACCTACTTTCACCACGGCCCACCCAAAACCCTGAGGTCAAGTATTACTCCTCTGTTATACCCTAGGTATACCTACTTTTACCACGGCCCACCTTCAACCAAAACGTCAAGCATTACTCCTCTGTTAGCCCTAAGGCTACCTACCTTCACCACGGCCCACTCTCAACCCTGACGTCAATCATTACTCCTTTGTTAGCCCTAAGGCTACCAACTTTCAACACGGCCCACCCTCAACCCTTAAGTCAAGCATTACTCCTCTGTTAGCCCTAAGGCTACATACTTTCATCACGGCCCACCCTAAACCCTGACGTCAAGCATTACTCCTCTCTTAGCCCTAAAGCTACCTACTTTCACCAACGCCCACCCTGAACCCTAACTTCAAGCATTACTCTTCTGTTAGCCCTAAGGCTACCTACTTTCACCATGGCCCAACCTCAACCCTGACGTCAAGCATTACTCCTCTGTTAGCCCTATGGCTACTTACTTTCACCATGGCCCACCCTCAACCCTAACGTCAGGCATTACCCCTATGTTAGGACTAAGGCTACCTACATTCTTCACGGCCCACCCTCGACCCTAACGTCAAACATTACTCCTCTGTTAGCCCTAAGGCTACCTACTTTTACCACGGCCCACCTTCAACCCCAACGTCAAGCATTACTCCTCTGTTAGCCTTAAGGCTACCTACTTTCACCACGGCCCACCCTAAACCCTAACCTCAAGCATTACTCCATTGTTAGCCCTAAGATAACCTAATTTCACCACTGCTCGTCCTCAATCTTAACCTCAAGCATTAATCCTCTGTTAGCCCTAAGGCTACCTACTTTCACCACGGCGCAACCTTAACCTTTACGTCAAGCATTACTCCTCTCTTAGCCCTACGATACCCAACGTTCACCACGGCCCACCCTCCACCCTATCGTAAGGCATTAATTCTTTTTTAGCCCAAAGGCTACCTACTTTCACCACGGCCCACCCAAAACCCTGAGGTCAAGTATTACTCCTTTGTTATACCCTAGGTATACCTACTTTTACCACGGCCCACCTTCAACCAAAACGTCAAGCATTACTCCTCTGTTAGCCCTAAGGCTACCTACCTTCACCACGGCCCACCCTAAACCCCAACGTGAAGCATTACTCCTTTGTTATACCTAAGGCTACCTAGATTCACCACGGCCCACCCTCAACCCTGAAGATAAGCATTACGGCTCTGTTAGCCCTAAGGCTACCTACTTTGACAATGGCCCACCTTCATCCATGACGTCAAGCATTACTTCTTTGTTAGCCCTAAAGCTAACCTACTTTCGCCACGGCCCACCCTCAACCCTAACGTCAAGCATTACTTCTTTTTTAGCCCTAAGGCTACAACCATTCACCACTGCCCACCCTTAACCCTAACGACAAGCATTACTCCTCTGTTAGCAATAAGGCTACCTATTTTCACCATATCCCACCCTCAACCCTAACGTCAAGCATTACTCCTTTGTTAGCCCTAAGACTACCTACTTACACCACGGCCCACCCTCAACCCTAACGTCAAGCATTATTCCTTTGTTAGCCCTAAGGCTACCTACATACACCACGGCAGACCCTCACATCTAACGTCAAGCATTATTACTTTGTTAGCCCTAAGACTACATACTTTCATCACGTCCCACCCTTAAACCTAACGTCAAGCATTACTTCTTTGTTAGCCCTAAGGCTACCTACTTACACCACGGCCCACCCCCAACCCTATCGTCAAGGATTATTCATATGTTA
This sequence comes from Prosapia bicincta, assembly GCA_036971475.1. Classification (NCBI taxonomy): domain Eukaryota; kingdom Metazoa; phylum Arthropoda; class Insecta; order Hemiptera; family Cercopidae; genus Prosapia; species Prosapia bicincta. Next base: position 30,129,382 of record JBAIZL010000007.1, read on the forward strand.
GCTCTAAGGCTATATACTTTCATCACGTCCCACCCTTAACCCCAACGTCAAGCATTTATCTTCTGTTAGCCCTAAGGCTACATACTTTCATCACGTCCCACCCTCAACCCTAACGTCAAGCATTACTCCTTTGTTAGCCCTAAGGCTACCTACTTACACCACGGCCCACCCTCAACCCTAACGTCAAGCATTACTCCTCTGTTAACCCTAAGGCTACCTACTTACACCACGGCCCACCCTCAACCCTAACGTCAAGCATTATTCATTTGTTAGCTCTACGGCTACATACTTTCACCACGACCCACCCTCAACCTTAACGTCAAGTATTATTCCTTTGTTAGCTCTAAGGCTACATACTTTCATCACGTCCCACCCTTAACCCTAACGTCAAGCATTAATCCTCTGTTATCCCAAAGGCTACCTACTTACACCACGGCCCACCCTCAACCCTAAAATCTAGCATAACTCTTCATTTAGCCCTAAGGCTACCAAATTTCATGACGGCCCACCCTCAAAAATAACGTCAAGCATTACTCCTCTGTGAGCCCAAAGACTAAATACTTTCACCACTGCCCACCCTCAACCCTAACGTCAAAAATTAATTTTTTTTACCCCCTAAGACTACCTACATTCACCACGTCCCACCATCAACCCTAACGTTAAGCATTACTCCTTTGTTAGCCCTAAGGCTACAAACTTACACCACGGCCCACCCTCAACCCTAACATCTAGCATTACTCTTCATTTAGCCCTAAGGCTACCAACTTTCATCACGGCCCACCCTCAACCATAACGTCAAGCATTACTCCTCTGTTAGCCCAAAGGCTACCTACTTTCACCACTGCCCACCCTCAACCCTAACGTCAAGTATTATTCCTTTGTTAGCTCTAAGGCTACATACTTTCATCACGTCCCACCCTTAACCCTAACGTCAACATTAATCCTCTGTTATCCCAAAGGCTACCTACTTACACCACGGCCCACCCTCAACCCTAAAATCTAGCATTTCTCTTCATTTAGCCCTAAGGCTACAAAATTTCATCACTGCCCACCCTCAACCCTAGCGTCAAGCATTAATTTTCTTTACCCCCTAAGACTACCTACATTCACCACGTCCCACCCTCAACCCTAACGTTAAGAATTACTCCTTTGTTTGCCCTAAGGCTCTCTACTTTCATCACGGACCACCCTTAACCCCAAAGTCAAGCATTATTCTTCTGTTAGCCCTAAGGCTATATACTTTCATCACATCCCACCCTTAACCCTAACGTCAAGCATTACTCCTTTGTTAGCCCTAAAGCTACCTACATACACAACGGCCCACCCCCAACCCTAACGTCAAGCATTATTCATATGTTAGCTCTAAGGCTACATACTTTCATCACGTCCCACCCTTAACCCTAACGTCAAGCATTACTCCATTGTTAGCCCTAAGGCTACCTACTTACACCACGGCCCACCCTCAACCCTAACGTCAAGCATTACTCCGTTGGTAACCCTAATGCTACCTACTTACACCACGGCCCACCCTCAACCCTAACGTCAAGCATTATTCATTTGTTAGCTCTACCGCTACATACTTTCACCACGGCCCACCCTCAACCCTAACGTCAAGTATTATTCCTTTGTTAGCTCTAAGGCTACATACTTTCATCACGTCCCACCCTTAACCCTAACGTCAAGCATTAATCCTCTGTTATCCCAAAGGCTACCTACTTACACCACGGCCCACCGTCAACCCTAACATCTAGCATTACTCTTCATTTAGCCCTAAGGCTACCAACTTTCATCACGGCCCACCCTCAACCATAACGTCAAGCATTACTCCTCTGTTAGCCCTAAGGCTACCTAATTTCACCACGTTCCACCCTCAACCCTAACGTCAAGCATTATTCCTTTGTTTGCAATAAGGCTCTCTACTTTCATCACGGCCCACCCTTAACCCTAACGTCAAGCATTACATCTCATTTAGCCCTAACGCTACCTACTTTCACCACGCCCCACCTTCAACCCTGACGTCAAGCATTACTCCTTTGTTAGCCCTAAGGCTACCTACTTACACCACGGCCCACCCCTAACCCTAACGTCAAGCATTATTCATATGTTAGCTCTACGACTACATACTTTCATCTCGTCCCACCCTTAACCCCAACGTCAAGCATTAATCTTCTGTTAGCCCTAAGGCTACATACTTTCATCACGTCCCACCATTAACCCTAACGAAAAGCATTACTACTTTGTTAGCCCTAAGGCTACCTACTTACACCACGGCCCACCCTCAACCCTAACATCTAGCATTACTCTTCATTTAGCCCTAAGGCTACCAACTTTCATCACGGCCCACCCTCAACCATAACGTCAAGCATTACTCCTCTGTTAGCCCTAAAGCTACCTACTTTCACCACTGCCCACCCTCAACCCTAACGTCTAGCATTAATTCTTTTTTAGCCCTAAGACTACCTACATTCACCCCGTCCCACCCTCAACCCTAACGTTAAGCATTACTCCTTTGTTAGCCCTAAGGCTACCTACTTTCACCACGTTCCACCCTCAAGCCTAACGTCAAGCATTATTCTTTTGTTTGCCCTAAGGCTCTCTACTTTCATCACGGCCCACCCTTAACCCTAACGTCAAGCATTACATCTCATTTAGCCCTAACGCTACCTACTTTCACCACGCCCCACCTTCAACCCTTACGTCAAACATTATTCCTCTGTTAGCTCTGAAGCTACCTACTTTCACCACGCCCAACCTCAACCTTAACGTCAAGCATTACATCATTTTTAGCCAAAAAGCTACCTACTGTCACCACGGCCCATCCTCAACCCTAACGTCAAGCATTACTCCTTTGTTAGCCCAAAGGCTACCTACTTACACCACGGCCCACCCTCAACCCTAACATCATGCATTACTCTTCATTTAGCTCTAAGGCTACCTACTTTCACCACGGCCCACCTTCAACCCAAACGTCAAGCATTACTTATCATTTAGCCTTAAAGCTACCCACTTTCACCACGCCCCACCTTCAACCCTGACGTCAAGCATTATTCCTCTGTTAGCTCTGAAGCTACCTACTTTCACCACGCCCAACCTCAACCTTAACGTCAAGCATTACATCTTTTTTAGCCATAAGGCTACATACTTTCACCACCGCCCACCCTCAACCCTGACGTCAAGCATTACTCCTTTGTTAGCCATATATACTACCTACTTTCACCACTGCCCACCCTCAACCCTAACATCAAGCATTACTCCTCTGTTAGCCCTAAGGCTACCTACTTTCACCACGGCCCAACCTCAACCCTTACGTCAAGCATTACTCCTCTCTTAGCCCTAAGGGTACCTACTTCCACCACGGCCCAACCTCAACCCTTACGTCAAGCATTACTCCTCTCTTAGCCCTAAGGGTACCTACTTCCACCACGGCCCAACCTCAACCCTTACGTCAAGCATTACTCCTCTCTTAGCCCTAAGGGTACCTACTTCCACCACGGCCCAACCTCAACCCTTACGTCAAGCATTACTCCTCTCTTAGCCCTAAGGGTACCTACTTCCACCACGGCCCACCCTCAACCCTGACGTCAAGCATTACTCCTTTGTTAGCCATATGTACTACCTACTTTCACCACGGCCCACCCTCAACCCTTACGTCAAGCATTACTCCTTTGTTAGCCCTAAGGCTACCTAATTTCAAAACGGCCCAACCTCAACCCTAACTTCAAGCATTACTCCTCCGTTAGCCCTAAGGCTACCTACTTTCACCACGGCCCACCCTCAACCCTAACTTCAAGCATTACTCCTCTGTTAGCCCTAAGGCTACCTACTTTCACCACAGTCCACCCTAAACCCTAACGTCAAGCATTACTCCCTTGTTAGCCCTAAGGTTACCTACATTCATCACGGCCCACCCTTAACCCTAACGTGAAGCATTACTCCTTTGTTAGACCAAAGGCTACCTAGTTTCACCACGGCCCACCCTCAACCCTAACGTCAAGAATTACTCTTCTGTTAGCCATAAGGCTACCTACTTACACCACGGCCCACCCTCAACCCTAACGTCAAGCATTACTCATCATTTAGCCCTAAGGCTACCAACTTTCATCACGGCCCAACCTCAACCCTAACATGAAGCATTACTCCTCATTTAGCCCTCAGGCTACATACTTTCACCACAGCTCACCCAAAACACTGACGTCAAGCTTTACTCCTCTGTTATACCTTAAGGCCACCTACTTTTACCACGGCCCAACTTCTACCCAAAGTCAAGCATTACTCTTCTGTTAGCCCTAAGGCTACCTACTTTCACCACGGCCCACCCTCAACCCCAACGTCAAGCATTACTCTTTTGTTAGCCCTAAGGCTACCTACTTTCAACACTGCCCTTCCTTAATCCTACCGTCAATCATTACTCCTCTGTTTGCCCTAAGGCTACCTACTTTCAACACGGCCCACCCTAAACCTTGATGTCTATCATTACTCCTTTGTTAGCCCAGAGGCTACCTACTTTCACCCCGGCCTATTTGTTAACCCTAACTTCAGGCATTACTCTTTTGTTAGCCATAAGACTACCTACTTTCAACACTGCCCAACCTCAACCCTTACGTCAAGCATTACTCCTCTCTTAGCCCTAAGGGTACCTACTTCCACCACGGCCCACCCTCACCCTGACGTCAAGCATTTCTCCTTTGTTATCCCTAAGGCTACCTATTTTCAAAACTGCCCACCCTCAACCCTAACTTCAAGCATTACTCCTCCGTTAGCCCTAAGGCTACCTACTTTCACCACAGCCCACCTTAAACCCTAACTTCAGGCATTACTCCTCTGTTAGCCCTAAGGCTACCTACTTTCACCACAGCCCAATCTAAACCCTAACGTCAAGCATAACTCCTTTGTTAGCCCTAAGGTTACCTACATTTATCACGGCCCACCCTTAACCCTAACGTTAATCATTATTCCTCTGTTAGACCTAAGGCTACCTAGTTTCACCACGGCCCACCCTCAACTCTGAAGTTAAGCATTACTCCTTTATTGGCCCTAAGGCTATCTACTGTTACCAATGCCCGCCCTCAACCCTGACGTCAATCATTACTCCTCTGTTAGCCCTAAGGCTACCTACTTTCACCACGGCCCACCCTCTACCCTGACGTCAATCATTACGGCTCTGTTAGCCCTAAGGCTACCTACTTTGACAATTGCCCACCCTCAACCCTGACGTCAAGCATTACTCCTTTGTTAGCCCTAAAATTAACCTACTTTCACAACGCCAACTCAACCCCAACGTCAAGCATTAATTCTTTCTTAGCCCTAAGGCTACCTACATTCACCACGGCCCACCTTCAACCCCAACGTCAAGCATTACTCCTCTGTTAGCCCTAATGCTACCTACTTTCACCACGGCCCACCATCAACCCTGACAACAAGCATTATTCCTCTGTTAGCTCTGAAGCTACCTACTTTCACCACGCCCACCCTCAACCTTAACGTCAAGCATTACTCCTCTGTTAGCCCTAATTCTACCTAATTTCACCACGGCCCAACCTCAACCCTTACGTCAAGCATTACTCCTCTGTTAGCCCTAAGGGTACCTACTTCCACCACGGCCCACCCTCAACCCTGACGTCAAGCATTACTCCTCTTTTAGCCCTAAAGCTACCTACTTTCAAAACTGCCCACCCTCAACCCTAACGTCAAACATTAATTCTTTTTTAGCCCTAAGGCTACCTACTTTTACCACGGCTAACCTTCAACTCCAACTTCAAGCATTACTCCTCTGTTAGCCCTAAGGCTACCTACTTTCACCACGGCCCAACCTAAACCCTAACGTCAAGCATTACTCCTTTGTTAGCCCTAAGATAACCTACTTTCACCACGGCCCTCCCTCAACCCTGAGATCAAGCATTACTCCTTTTGTTAACCCTAAGGCTACCTACTTTCACCACTGCCCACCCTTAACCCTGACGTCAAGCATTACTCCTTTGTTAGCCCTAAGGCTACCTACTTTCACCACGGCCCTACCTCAATCATAACGTCAAGCATTACTCCTCTGTTATCCCTAAGGCTACCTACTTTTATCACAGCCCACCCTCAACCCTGACGTCAAGCATTACTTCTTTGCTTGCCCTAAGGCTCTCTACTTTCACCACGTCCCACCTTCTACAATAACGTCAATCATTACTTCTTTTTTAGCCCTAAGTTCCTACTTTTACCCATGCTCACCATCAACCCTGACGTCAATCATTACTCCTCTGTTAGCCCTAAGGCTACCTACATTCGCCACGGGCCACCCTCAACTCCGACGTCAAGAATTACTCCTCTGTTAGCCCTAAGGCTACCTACATTCGCCACGGGCCACCCTCATCTCCGACGTCAAGAATTACTCCTCTGTTAGCCCTAAGGCTACGTACTTTCACCACGGCCCACCCTCAACCCTGACGTCAAGCATTACTCCTCTGTTATCCCTAAGGCTACCTACTTTTATCACGGCCCACCCTCAACCCTGACGCAAGCATTACTCCTCTGTTAGCCCTAAGGCTACCTACTTTTACCACACTCTCTACAGCCCTGACGTTGAAGAACTAATCTTCTCTCAACCTTAATGGAAATAAAGGTTAACATTAAAAACTTGTAAAACATCGTCTTTTAAACTGATTACTCTTTGATAGACTAAGAATATTCTTTTGCAGATAAAATATTTAATATCCAATGAAACCATGTTATAGAACACAAAGGCTGAACTAACAGCAACTATTGTATGAGTAAATGAAGCTCAATAAAACAGTCATTTTTTAAATAGTGTAAAACTTCGGTTATCGTTGGGAACAATCAATAAGTCGTTTAAACGAAATAATAATATTGATTATTATTATTTAAAGAACTAATTTACTGTAGTAAATAATTTTTTTAAGCATTTTAATAAAATACTAACCTTTTTTTAGTAAATAATGATCTATGAAAATAATTTATTAAGTATTGATTTTATTTATTACTAATGAAACTATAGCGGAATGGGGAATAAAGAGAGCTTATAAAGTTCACACACACCCAGAACATAAAACACTACTGAAGAGACCATTTCTCATGGTATATAAATTTCAGCACCAAATAAAATAAAAGTAATAAAAATTTAACTAGTTTGAACGAAATGGAATAGATGATTATGTGAATGTAACGTACTAAGCATAGGTAGGGCAAACGGTACAACGCAGAATTTAAAGAACAGAGCCGAGACACGTAAATGGAATAGATGATTATGTGAATGTAACGTACTAAGCATAGGTAGGGCAAACGGGACAACGCAGAATTTAAAGAACAGAGCCGAGACACGTAAATGGAATAGATGATTATATGAATGTAACGTACTAAGCATAGGCAGGGCAAACGGTACAACGCAGAATTTAAAGAACAGAGCCGAGACACGTAAATGGAATAGATGATTATATGAATGTAACGTACTAAGCATAGGTAGGGCAAACGGTACAACGCAGAATTTAAAGAACAGAGCCGAGACACGTAAATGGAATAGATGATTATATGAATGTAACGTACTAAGCATAGGTAGGGCAAATGGTACAACGCAGAATTTAAAGAACAGAGCCGAGACACGTAAATGGAATAGATGATTATATGAATGTAACGTACTAAGCATAGGTAGGGCAAACGGTACAACGCAGAATTTAAAGAACAGAGCCGAGACACGTAAATGGAATAGATGATTATATGAATGTAACGTACTAAGCATAGGTAGGGCAAACGGTACAACGCAGAATTTAAAGAACAGAGCCGAGACACGTAAATGGAATAGATGATTATATGAATGTAACGTACTAAGCATAGGTAGGGCAAACGGTACAACGCAGAATTTAAAGAACAGAGCCGAGACACGTAAATGGAATAGATGATTATATGAATGTAACGTACTAAGCATAGGTAGGGCAAACGGTACAACGCAGAATTTAAAGAACAGAGCCGAGACACGTAAATGGAATAGATGATTATATGAATGTAACGTACTAAGCATAGGTAGGGCAAACGGTACAACGCAGAATTTAAAGAACAGAGCCGAGACACGTAAATGGAATAGATGATTATATGAATGTAACGTACTAAGCATAGGTAGGGCAAACGGTACAACGCAGAATTTAAAGAACAGAGCCGAGACACGTAAATGGAATAGATGATTATATGAATGTAACGTACTAAGCATAGGCAGGGCAAACGGTACAACGCAGAATTTAAAGAACAGAGCCGAGACACGTAAATGGAATAGATGATTATATGAATGTAACGTACTAAGCATAGGTAGGGCAAACGGTACAACGCAGAATTTAAAGAACAGAGCCGAGACACGTAAATGGAATAGATGATTATATGAATGTAACGTACTAAGCATAGGTAGGGCAAACGGTACAACGCAGAATTTAAAGAACAGAGCCGAGACACGTAAATGGAATAGATGATTATATGAATGTAACGTACTAAGCATAGGTAGGGCAAACGGTACAACGCAGAATTTAAAGAGCAGAACCGAGACACGTAAATGGAATAGATGATTATGTGAATGTAACGTACTAAGCATAGGCAGGGCAAACGGTACAACGCAGAATTTAAAGAACAGAGCCGAGACACGTAAATGGAATAGATGATTATATGAATGTAACGTACTAAGCATAGGTAGGGCAAACGGTACAACGCAGAATTTAAAGAACAGAGCCGAGACACGTAAATGGAATAGATGATTATATGAATGTAACGTACTAAGCATAGGTAGGGCAAACGGTACAACGCAGAATTTAAAGAGCAGAGCCGAGACACGTAAATGGAATAGATGATTATATGAATGTAACGTACTAAGCATAGGTAGGGCAAACGGTACAACGCAGAATTTAAAGAGCAGAGCCGAGACACGTAAATGGAATAGATGATTATATGAATGTAACGTACTAAGCATAGGTAGGGCAAACGGTACAACGCAGAATTTAAAGAGCAGAGCCGAGACACGTAAATGGAATAGATGATTATGTGAATGTAACGTACTAAGCATAGGCAGGGCAAACGGTACAACGCAGAATTTAAAGAACAGAGCCGAGACACGTAAAAATATCCAGTAGTAGAAAACCACCTTTTTAAATAAAATTAACACATCAATGAATCTTTGTACGTTGTACGTATATAAACAGAATAACACACGCCTTATTCGAATAATTAATTAAGTTACAAACAAAACAGTTTTATTATCAGAGGGGTAAAAATAACTGTATTAACAACCTTAATAATATTGAAGGCCGGAACAGCATTTAAAAATGAATATTAGGAAATAGCCTGGGCCATCTGTGGTGTGGTTTTTAATCATAAATAAATAAATCTTCTTGACCACAAACAACTTTTTATACGTCTCCTGATGTACGTTTCGGTTGCAAAGCAGTTATGTTCAGAGGAAGAGACTAACTCCCTGATTGGGTAAAAAAATTACATCAGTTAGATAGGATAGTTCCGATACGCATCTAGTATACATTGAAAAAGCTAGAAATTGCTGTACATTCTTGTTGGACTATAGGGCAATACAATAAACGTGTTGCATTACTTTACAAAAATAATAATATTTACTTTAACTGTTAAATGGACGCCCTATCTGTTGAAGATCAGCTTACAACCTCGGAATTAAATACCCAAGAAAAGCTTGAGTTATTCAGAAACAAAGCTTAAAAATTATCTTTATTTCAAATAAATAACAATGTCTATATCTGTCAATATCCCCTTAAATGCTACAGTAGTTCGACATTCCAGCACTAGAGAGGAGAACAGTCTGGAAGTAAAGCGAGAGATCAATAAACAATTGTATTCCTACCAACGTTCTCATACGCTAGTAGTTAACAATGTTGCTACTAGAATGCAGCACATTACGGAGTAAACCGACTATGTATGTAGTACTACGGACTATACGGGCCGGAGTCCCTCAGGGCTCAATTATTGGGCCCGTATTGTTCAACATCTACATCAACGACATACCGACAACACTCAACACACAAGTGGCCATATTTGCAGATGACACCGCGTTATCCGCTCAGTCATGGAAACCACATCTAATACACTTATATTTACAGGACCACCTTACAGTACTAGAATCATGGCTGAGCTACTGGAGAGTTAAGGTGAACGTGGCCAAGTGCCAGGCTTTGCTTCTCTCCAAACGTAGGACACACCAACTCAACACACCTCTAAAACTATTAGGCGAGGACATTCACTGGGGGAACCAGGTCAAATATCTGGGAGTCATACTCGACAGAGGCCTGACTTGGGACCCTCACATTAGCAACACGTTAAAAAAAGCAACATTTAGATTAACACAACTATATCCTATGCTTAACAGAACAAGCCCACTTTCACTTCGAGCGGCCACTACTATATACGTATCTATGTTGCGCAGCATACTCACTTACGCATCACCCGTCTGGGGTCATGCAGGTAACACACGCACACGCAGACTACAGTTATTCCAAAACAAGGTTTTGCGAATAATCACGAAGGCACCTAGATGTACAAGATTAACACTGCTTCACACTGACTTAAAAGTGCCTTTCATCAAACAACACCTCCGACACTTAGCAACAAAGTTCTACAAACAGGCTCACGCACATACAACATCAACACTCATTTCCTCACTGGGTAGATATGACCCCACCCACGACACACACAGACGGCCGCTGTCCTTACTGACCGCCTAACTCACACCATACCACCAAAATAAAATATACATACTAATAAATTCTGCTTCACAGTTATGTTCCAGGTGACGCAGGGGCACACCTCAAGGGCCGTTTAGCCCCAACGGAAGTAATAATTTGATTGCATGCCTTTTCAGTTTCGAGTAGGCAGCAGAAGAAGAGATGCATGCCATTCCTGCCATAGACTCACTAACAAGGTATTTGCAAGGTAATACCTCTCCTTATTCCATAGCATAAGGTGATCCAAGCCCCCAGGGTTCCTGCATGATCTGTCGCGGGATTTTTCCTGGCAGGGTTTCTTTCTTGCCAGGTTTTTTTCATCCCGCTCTTAGCGCGACACTTACCGTACTGTTTCATTTCACTATCTCCTGATTCTCCATGGAAAGAGCTTATGAGCTTGGTACATGGGCAATCAATCCCGTTTCCTTCATTCGCGGTAGGGATACTAACCGCATGCGCATGTGAGACGGAGGTAGCTCGCTAGAGGTTGGCTGCCACGAGGGCTGGGCGGGTTTTGGGGGCTCAGACCGGGTAAAAAAAAAAAAAAAAAAAAAAAAAAAAAAAAAAAAAAAAAAAAAAAAAAAAAAAACTATGTATGTAGTTTAGGCCTGACTTGGGACCCGCATAATACCAACGAGTTAAAGAAAGCAACAATTAGATTAACCCAACTATATCCGATGCTTAACAGAACGAGCCCACTTTCACTACGGGCGGCCACTACTATATACGTGTCTATGTTGTGCAGCACACTCACGTACGCTTCTCCCGTCTGGGACCATGCAGGCAACTCACACACACGCAGACTCCAGTTATTCAAAAACAAAGTTTTACGAATAATCACGAAGGCACCTAGATGTACACACGCTGACTTGAAAGTGCCGTTCATCAAACAACACCTCCGACACTTAGCATCAAGGTTCTACAAACAGGCTCATGCACATACAACATCCACACTTACTTCCACACTGGGTAGATACGACCCCACCCACGACACATAGACGGCCGCTGTCCCTACTGACCGCCTAGCTCTAACCGTAATACAAACAGGCTCATGCACATACAACATCAACTCTCACTTCCACACTGGGTAGATACGACCCCACCCACGACACATAGACGGCTGCTGTCCCTACTGACCGCCTAGCTCTAACCGTAATACAAAAGGCTCATGCACATACAACATCCACACTCACTTCCACACTGGGTAGATACGACCCCACCCACGACACATAGACGGCCGCTGTCCCTACTGACCGCCTAGCTCTAACCGTAATACAAACAGGCTCATGCACATAACACATCCACACTCATTTCCTCACTGGGTAGATACGACCCCACCCACGACACATAGACGGCCGCTGTCCTTACTGACCGCCTAGCTCTAACCGTAATACAAACAGGCTCATGCACATAACACATCCACACTCATTTCCTCACTGGGTAGATACAACCCCACCCACGACACATAGACGGCCGCTGTCCTTACTGACCGCCTAGCTCTAACCGTAATACAAACAGGTTCATGCACATAACACATCCACACTCATTTCCTCACTGGGTAGATACGACCCCACCCACGACACATAGACGGTCGCTGTCCCTACTGACCGCCTAGCTCTAACCGTAATACAAACAGGCTCATGCACATACAACATCCACACTTACTTCCACACTGGGTAGATACGACCCCACCCACGACACATAGACGGCCGCTGTCCCTACTGACCGCCTAGCTCTAATCGTAATACAAACAGGCTCATGCACATACAACATCCACACTCATTTCCTCACTGGGTAGATACGACCCCACCCACGACACATAGACGGCCGCTGTCCCTACTGACCGCCTAGCTCTAACCGTAATACAAACAATAAAAATATACATACTAACAGATTCTGCTTCACAGTTATGTTCTAGGGGACGCAGGGGCACACCACCAGGGTAACAGCTTAGCCCCAAAGGCAGTACTAATTTTGACTGCATGTCTTTTGTTTTCTTCTTTATTTAAAGCACTTCAGAAAAAACTTGTCTCCTGCAATTACTTTCCGTGTCTAAATTCATTGGATTTTGGAAACTAAGGAATGATTATGTCATGGATGGGATCGTAAAGTACCGAGGGAGATGAAGATCTTCTTTTTTATTTTTTTTCATGTTCTAAAAGACGAACATGCAATTCACGTTTAGTCTCCCAACATAGGAAGCATCATAAACATTACAGCCAACTCTATACACAACATCATTCCTAATCAAAATACATGCATACCTGTATATCTGTACATATGTATATGTTTGTTTATATGTACGAATATATGAATATATTGGTATGTATGTATATGGTGTGTGTGTGTGTGTGTGTTAATATGTATATGCATACATATACATACACACAAATGTATGTATATATATATACATATAAACATTTTTGCCGTACAATTTAATCTTAAATAAAACCGTTGTTAAAACAGAGTTTGTTAAATGGTTTGCCGCAATGTATTGTGGGTCACTAGCTAAACATCGAACTTACTGTTCCCAACGTTACGGGTTTCATTATTTGCATGTTGAACGGAAGATGGTGACGCTGATTTAGTTGGCGACAACTTCATGAATGTTTTTACATTTATTACTGTTGGTTGACGCATTTATAATCAGTAAAAATGTGAAATACGAGCATATACGTCACCATATACTGTATATTACATTATTTATACAATAATAAATCACCGAGTGTGTATAAAAGCAACATACTTTGACATGAGATATTTAGCTGAAGGAAATATTTTCAAACATCTGTATTAATGCTCAATCTAACCCATTGTACATTATGTGTAATATGATTAGCAACACTTAATTCCATTTATCGGCAACTATGCATAAGAAAAACTAACCTAACAAAGAAAATATGTGGTCAAATATTCCGGCCAGCGAATAGGTCTGAGTAGGTATCTACCCCTTAGCCGGCCAGCGAGTCTGGGTAGATATCTCTCCCTTAGCCGGTCAGCGAGTAGATAGCTACCCAGACATACTCGATGGCAGGTTCAGAGAGCGTTACCTACCAAGATATACTCGCTGAGAGGCTAACGAAGGGACACCTACACAGACCTACTCGATGGCAGGTTCAGGGAGCGTTACCTACCAAGATATACTCGCTGAGAGGCTAACGAAGGGACACCTACACAGACCTACTCGCTGACACGTTCAGGGAGCGTTACCTACCAAGATATACTCGCTGAGAGGCTAACGAAGGGACACCTACACAGACCTACTCGCTGACACGTTCAGGGAGCGTTACCTACCAAGATATACTAGCTCAGAGGCTAACGAAGGGACACCTACACAGACCTACTCGCTGACACGTTCAGGGAGCGTTACCTACCAAGATATACTCGCTGAGAGGCTAACGAAGGGACACCTACACAGACCTACTCGCTGACAGGTTTTGCAACAATAAATCCGTACTTCAATGTTTGTCTACTGTATTTATTGTTTCTACATCAGTAAATTTAAAATCTAATTGCGCTTATCGCTACGTGTAACATATAATATCAATACATACTTAAGTTGTTTCACTCTCTCAAATCCTAAAAAACTCGCATTTTCTAATTCTTCAGTAATCTGAACCTATTTTTTCCCAATATTGTAATGTACTTTTACCACTTTCCGCTTAGCGGTATATTTTCGTCAGATATTAAAAATGCTTTAAAAGCAGAAGGAATATTTTTTCAACGTATTTTTGTTTCCATACATCCTTGAATAAACTTAGAACTCTATTATTTTATATTTCAATACGTCCTTTTAAATTTTTAAACAAAACGCAAACTGGTAAGTACAAAAATATATATTGGTAAGTAACTATTTTAAAATTTATTTCATTACATGAAGTTTGCGTACCATCTACTTGTTTAAGCTTATTACCAAAATATACACTATTTTAATTTTCACGAAAGCCTTAATGTTCTACCTGTGTGTAAGAATACTATATCTGTATGAGTTTAATGTCATCATCAGAGAACGATTTGAAGGTATAAAGTAGGAAATCTGAATATTTCTAACTATTAGCTATATATATATATATATATATATATATATATATATATATATATATATATATATATATATATATATATATATCATATCCTTTGCAAGATGTTTTCATTGTAATTTCAAAACTTATATATTTGGAGTTTTGTTTTCGTGTTTGGTGTCTATAATACAAGACTTGTTGAAACTGTGTAGGATTATTTTCTGATTAAATAATTTTAACATCTTCGAAAACAGAATCACTTCTGTTGCTTTAACATAGCCTGCTCAATCGATATATAAAAATTTACAACTATTGCATGCATTGCAACTAAAATATGTATTCTTGTGTAACAATGAAAAAACTAGAGAAACACAAATACAAGAATAATTTATCGAATTATACAATTCAAAAATTTTCATTGGCAAACAGTACGAACAATATTATTCTTGAAGATGTTGGTACTGTTTGCGAACGAAATGCTTTGAATTGTATAATTCAATGAATTTTTCTTGAATTTGTATTTCTCTTGTTTTAAATATATTTATCATAAATATTCACTATTTACCGCTTAAATTGAATTTTAAAATTGTTCATTAACGTGAAAAATGTAAAATTATTTTTAATTACTGAACATTTTAATTATTATATTATTTTTATTGTTGCAATTATTTTAATTATGTACGTTCAAAATATTAGGTTAACATAAGTTAGAAATCTGACGTTTCCTTAGATATAACGTTTTAACCGAATAAAATGACATACTAGTAAAAACTAATAAAACATGCATGTTCTGGTTGATACTCAAGTTTATTTCCTTACACCTGCTCAGACCTCTGTGTGGCCCGTCCCTCGTGGTGCCTCAGCCCTTGTGGTGGCTCAGCCTTCTGGTAGCGCAGTGCTGTGGTGGGATTACCCTTGTAATCCTCAGGTCTCTAAATGGCCAATTCTCGTGGGGCCTAAGCCGTTCTGGTGGCTCAGCGCTGTGGTGGGATTACCCTTGTAACCCTCAGCTCTCTAAATGGCCAATTCCCCTGGTGTCTAAGCCCTTGTGATGGCTCAGCGCTGTGGTGGGTTTGCTCTTATAGTACATCAGACTTCTAGGTGTCCAGGCCTCGTTATCCCTGTGGTAGCTCACCACTGTGGTGGCAAAGCCCTTGTAATACCTCAGGTGTCTGAGTAGCCAGCAGTTGAGGTGTCTCAGTCCTAGTAATGACTCAGCGCTCTGGTGGGTTTACCTTTGTAATACCTCAGGCCTCTGAGTGGCCAGCCCTTGTGGTGTCTCAATCCTTGTGATGACTCAGCGCTGTGGTGGGTTTACCTTTGTAATACCTCAGGTCTCTGAGTGGCCAGCCCATGTGGTGTCTCAGTCCTTGTGATGACTCAGCGCTGTGGTGGGTTTACCTTTGTAATACCTCAGGCCTCTGAGTGACCAGCCCTTGTGGTGTCTCAGTCCTTCTGACGACTCAGGGCTGTGTTGGGTTTACCTTTGTAATACCTCAGGCCTTTGAGTGACCAGCCCTTGTGGTGTCTCAGCCCTTGTGGTGGCTCAGCCTTCTGGTAGCGCAGCGCTGTGGTGGGATTACCCTTGTAATCCTCAAGTCTCTAAATGGCCAATTCCCCTGGTGTCTAAGCCCTTGTGATGGCTCAGCGCTGTGGTGGGTTTGCTCTTATAGTACATCAGACTTCTAGGTGTCCAGGCCTCGTTATCCCTGTGGTAGCTCACCACTGTGGTGGCAAAGCCCTTGTAATACCTCAGGTGTCTGAGTAGCCAGCAGTTGAGGTGTCTCAGTCCTAGTAATGACTCAGCGCTCTGGTGGGTTTACCTTTGTAATACCTCAGGCCTCTGAGTGGCCAGCCCTTGTGGTGTCTCAATCCTTGTGATGACTCAGCGCTGTGGTGGGTTTACCTTTGTAATACCTCAGGTCTCTGAGTGGCCAGCCCATGTGGTGTCTCAGTCCTTGTGATGACTCAGCGCTGTGGTGGGTTTACCTTTGTAATACCTCAGGCCTCTGAGTGACCAGCCCTTGTGGTGTCTCAGTCCTTCTGACGACTCAGGGCTGTGTTGGGTTTACCTTTGTAATACCTCAGGCCTCTGAGTGGCCAGCCCATGTGGTGTCTCAGCCCTTGTGGTGACTCAGCGCTGTGGTGGGTTTACCTTTGTAATACCTCAGGCCTCTGAGTGACCAGCCCTTGTGGTGTCTCAGTCCTTCTGATGACTCAGGGCTGTGGTGGGTTTACCTTTGTAATACCTCAGGCCTCTGAGTGTCCAGCCCTTGTGGTGTCTCAGTCCTTGTGATGACTCAGCGCTGTGGGGGTTTACCTTTGTAATACCTCAGGTCTCTGAGTGACCAGCCCATGTGGTGTCTCAGTCCTTGTGATGACTCAGCGCTGTGGTGGGTTTACCTTTGTAATACCTCAGGTCTCTGAGTGGCCAGCCCATGTGGTGTCTCAGTCTTTGTGATGACTCAGCGCTGTGGTGGGTTTACCTTTGTAATACCTCAGGCCTCTGAGTGACCAGCCCTTGTGGTGTCTCAGTCCTTCTGATGACTCAGGGCTGTGGTGGGTTTACCTTTGTAATACCTCAGGCCTCTGAGTGTCCAGCCCTTGTTGTGTCTCAGTCCTTGTGATGACTCAGCGCTTATATTATATACACAGTGACAAAATCGTTGTCTCGAAACTCATTTTCTGTTTCAAGGTACAACATTTCTATTGCACCTTGAATCAAGTTGGAATGTATCTTGGAATATATGGGACTTCATATTACAAAAGAAATTTTAATGCATTTAAAATTTTATTTTATTTATGTTACATCGATTTTCAGTATAAAATTGAGACGAATTGAAAGAAGAAACCATTTTTTGCGAATTACCTTAAGTAGGTAATTTGTATGAGATAAAGAACAAAAAAGTGAAGTTTTCATATAACAGTCTCCACTGCTGGAACGTAAACGTTAATGAGTAACACATTAAATAATTCAACAAAAAGTTATCTTAATAGTTATGGAAAAGTCTACTTACACAACTTAAAATCAATTAAATACAACACCTTAATGCCCAATGGGGCTACACATATCTAGCACGACAATTAAATATTAATAGTTGGCCATTATTTATAGGACACATACAGTAACACCGAAACAGGATTATGCTTGTTCCAGAGAGCTTAGTATTATAATCATAGGAACCACTTACATTTGCAATCCTCCACGGTTGGTCAGGCTATTTAGTACTATTACAGACATTTTGCCAATATCGTAATATTAGCATCAAGACTTCAGAAGTACCATCGTAATAGGTTGAGTACTAAGGACTATTACATGGAGTTAAACATAACAATAAGGTTGAATCCAGTCTGATTAGCAACTTTATCGAATGACTGTTGAGAAGGGTTACATGTTATTTACTAAGACTATAACAAAGGTTGAGACAATTGTAATTAGCAACGTTATCAACTGACAATTGAGAACTGTTGCATGTCATTTAGCAGGACTATAACATCAGTTGAGAATATATTGTTTAGCATTGGAATCAACTGACCGTTGAGAACTGTCACATGTCATTTAGTAGGACTATAACAAAGGTTGAGAATATATTGTTTAGAATTGGAATCAACTGACCGTTGAGAACTGTTACATATAATTTACAAGGAATATAACAAAGCTTGAGACAGTTTTAATTAGCAACATTATCAACTGACCATAGACAAATGTTACATGTCATTTAGTAGGACTAAAACAAAGGGTGAGAATATATAGTTTAGCATTGGAATCAACTGACCGTTTAGAACTGTTACATGTCATTTAGTAGGACTATAACAAAGGTTGAGAATATATTGTTTAGCATTGGAATCAACTGACCGTTGAGAACTGTTACATGTCATTTAGTAGGACTATAACAAAGGTTGAGAATATATTGTTTAGCATTGGAATCAACTGACCGTTGAGAACTGTTACATGTCATTTAGTAGGACTATAACTAAGGTTGAGAATATATAGTTTAGTATTGGATACTACTGACCGTTGAGAAATGTTACATATAAATTACAAAGAATATAACAAAGCTTGAGAAAATTTTAATTAGCAACGTTATCAACTGACCAGTGAGAACTGATACATGTCATTTAGTAGGACTATAACAAAGGTTGAGAAAACATTGTTTAGCATTGGAATCAACGGACCGTTGAGAACTCTTACATATAATTTACAAGGAATATAACAAAGCTTGAGACAATTTTAATTAGCAACGTTATCAACTGACCAGTGTGAACTGTTACATGTCATTTAGTAGGACTATAACAAAGGTTGAAAATATATTGTTTAGCATTGGAATCAACTGACCGTTGAGAACTGTTACATATAATTTACAAGGAATATAACAAAGCTTGAGACAATTTTAATTAGCAACATTATAAACTGACCATAGACAACTGTTACATGTCATTTAGTAGGACTAAAACAAAGGTTGAGAATATATAGTTTAGTATTGGAATCGACTGACCGTTGAGAACTGTTACATATAATTTACAAAGAATATAATAAAGGTTGAGACATTTTTAATTTGCAACGTTATCAACTGACCAGTGAGAACTGTTACATGTCATTTAGTAGGACTATAACAAAGGTTGAAAATATATTGTTTAGCATTGGAATCAACTGGCCGTTGAGAAATGTTACATATAATTTACAAAGAATATAATAAAGCTTGAGACAATTTTAATGAGCAACGTTATAAACTGACCAGTGAGAACTGTTACATGTCATTTAGTAGGACTATAACAAAGGTTGAAAATATATTGTTTAGCATTGGAATCAACTGACCGTTGAGAACTGTTACATATAATTTACAAAGAATATAACAAAGCTTGAGACAATTTTAATTAGCAACGTTATCAACTGACCAGTGAGAACTGTTACATGTCATTTAGTAGGACTAAACCAAAGGTTAAAAATATATTGTTTAGCATTGGAATCATCTGACCGTTGAGAACTGTTACATATAATTTACAAAGAATATAATAAAGGTTGAGACAATTTTAATTAGCAACGTTATAAACTGACCAGTGAGAACTGTTACATGTCATTTAGTAGGACTATAACAAAGGTTGAAAATATATTGTTTAGCATTGGAATCAACGGACCGTTGAGAACTGTTACATATAATTTACAAAGAATATAATAAAGGTTGAAACAATTTTAATTAGCAACGTTATCAACTGACCAGTGAGAACTATTACATGTCATTTAGTAGGACTATAACAAAGGTTGAAAATATATTGTTTAGCATTGAATCAACGGACCGTTGAGAACTCTTACATATAATTTACAAAGATTATAACAAAGCTTGAGACAATTTTAATTAGCAACGTTATCAACTGACCGTTGAGATCTGTTACATGTCATTTAGTAGGACTATAACAAAGGTTGAGAATATATTGTTTAGCATTGAATCAACGGACCGTTGAGAACTCTTACATATAATTTACAAAGATTATAACAAAGCTTGAGACAATTTTAATTAGCAACGTTATCAACTGACCGTTGAGATCTGTTACATGTCATTTAGTAGGACTATAACAAAGGTTGAGAATATATTGTTTAGCATTGAATCAACGGACCGTTGAGAACTCTTACATATAATTTACAAAGATTATAACAAAGCTTGAGACAATTTTAATTAGCAACGTTATCAACTGACCGTTGAGATCTGTTACATGTCATTTAGTAGGACTATAACAAAGGTTGAGAATATATTGTTTAGCATTGAATCAACGGACCGTTGAGAACTCTTACATATAATTTACAAAGATTATAACAAAGCTTGAGACAATTTTAATTAGCAACGTTATCAACTGACCGTTGAGATCTGTTACATGTCATTTAGTAGGACTATAACAAAGGTTGAGAATATATTGTTTAGCATTGGAATCAACGGACCGTTGAGAACTCTTACATATAATTTACAAAGAATATAACAAAGCTTGAGACAGTTTTAATTAGCAACGTTATCAACTGACCAGTGAGAACTGTTACATGTCATTTAGTAGGACTATAACAAAACTGAAAATATATTGTTTAGCATTGGAATCAACTGACCGTTGAGAACTGTTACATATAATTTACAAGGAATATAACAAAGCTTGAGACAATTTTAATTAGCAACGTTATCAACTGACCAGTGAGAACTGTTACATGTCATTTAGTAGGACTATAACAAAGGTTGAAAATATATTGTTTAGCATTGGAATCAACTGACCGTTGAGAACTGTTACATATAATTTACAAAGAATATAACAAAGCTTGAGAAAATTTTAATTAGCAACGTTATCAACTGACCAGTGAGAACTGTTACATGTCATTTAGTAGGACTAAAGCAAAGGTTGAGAATATATAGTTTAGTATTGGAATCAACTGACCGTTGAGAACTGTTACATATAATTTACAAGGAATATAACAAAGCTTAAGACAATTTTAATTAGCAACATTATAAACTGACCATAGACAACTGTTACATGTCATTTAGTAGGACTAAAACAAAGGTTGAGAATATATAGTTTAGTATTGGAATCAACTGACCGTTGAGAACTGTTACATATAATTTACAAGGAATATAACAAACCTTGAGACAATTTTAATTAGCAACATTATAAACTGACCATAGACAACTGTTACATGTCATTTAGTAGGACTAAAACAAAGGTTGAGAATATATAGTTTAGTATTGGAATCAACTGACCGTTGAGAACTGTTACATATAGTTTACAAGGAATATAACAAAGCTTGAGTCAATTTTAATTAGCAACATTATAAACTGACCATAGACAACTGTTACATGTCATTTAGTAGGACTAAAACAAAGGTTGAGAATATATAGTTTAGTATTGGAATCAACTGACCGTTGAGAACTGTTACATATAATTTACAAGGAATATAACAAAGCTTGTGACAATTTTAATTAGCAACATTATAAACTGACCATAGACAACTGTTACATGTCATTTAGTAGGACTAAAACAAAGGTTGAGAATATATAGTTTAGTATTGGAATCAACTGACCGTTGAGAACTGTTACATATAATTTACAAAGATTATAACAAAGTTTGAGACAATTTTAATTAGCAACATTATAAACTGACCATAGACAACTGTTACATGTCATTTAGTAGGACTAAAACAAAGGTTGAGAATATATAGTTTAGTATTGGAATCAACTGACCGTTGAGAACTGTTACATATAATTTACAAAGATTATAACAAAGTTTGAGACAATTTTAATTAGCAACATTATAAACTGACCATAGACAACTGTTACATGTCATTTAGTAGGACTAAAACAAAGGTTGAGAATATATAGTTTAGTATTGGAATCAACTGACCATTGAGAACTGTTACATATCATTTAGTAGGACTATAACAAAGATTGAGAATATATTATTTAGTATTGGATACTACTGACCGTTGAGAACTGTTACATGTCATTTAGTAGGACTACAACAAAGGTTGAGAAAACATTGTTTAGCATTGGAATCAACGGACCGTTGAAAACTGTTACATATAATTTACAAGGAATATAACAAAGCTTGAGACAATTTTAATTAGCAACATTATCAACTGACCAGTGAGAACTGTTACATGTCATTTAGTAGGACTATAACAAAGGTAGTGAAAACATTGTTTAGCATTGGAATCAACGGACCGTTGAGAACTCTTACATATAATTTACAAAGATTATAACAAAGCTTGAGAAACTTTTAATTAGCAAAGTTATCAACTGTTCATTGAGAACTGTTACATGTCATTTAGTAGGATTATAACAAAACTGAAAATATATTGTTTAGTATTTCATACTACTGACTGTTGAGAACTGTTACATATAATTTACAAGGAATATATCAAAGCTTGAGACAATTTTAATTAGCAACATTATCAACTGACCAGTAAGAACTGTTACATGTCATTTAGTAGGACTATAACAAAGGTAGTGAAAACATTGTTTAGCATTGGAATCAACGGACCGTTGAGAACTCTTACATATAATTTACAAAGATTATAACAAAGCTTGAGAAACTTTTAATTAGCAAAGTTATCAACTGTTCATTGAGAACTGTTACATGTCATTTAGTAGGACTATAACAAAACTGAAAATATATTGTTTAGTATTTCATACTACTGACTGTTGAGAACTGTTACATATAATTTACAAGGAATATAACAAAGCTTGAGACAATTTTAATTAGCAACATTATCAACTGACCAGTGAGAACTGTTACATGTCATTTAGTAGGACTATAACAAAGGTAGTGAAAACATTGTTTAGCATTGGAATCAACGGACCGTTGAGAACTCTTACATATAATTTACAAAGATTATAACAAAGCTTGAGAAACTTTTAATTAGCAAAGTTATCAACTGTTCATTGAGAACTGTTACATGTCATTTAGTAGGACTATAACAAAACTGGAAATATATTGTTTAGTATTTCATACTACTGACTGTTGAGAACTGTTACATATAATTTACAAGGAATATAACAAAGCTTGAGACAATTTTAATTAGCAACATTATCAACTGACCAGTGAGAAATGTTACATGTCATTTAGTAGGACTATAACAAAGGTAGTGAAAACATTGTTTAGCATTGGAATCAACGGACCGTTGAGAACTCTTACATATAATTTACAAAGATTATAACAAAGCTTGAGAAACTTTTAATTAGCAAAGTTATCAACTGTTCATTGAGAACTGTTACGTGTCATTTAGTAGGACTATAACAAAACTGAAAATATATTGTTTAGTATTTCATACTACTGACTGTTGAGAACTGTTACATATAATTTACAAAGATTATAACAAAGCTTGAGACAATTTTAATTAGCAATATTATCAACTTACCATTGAGAACTTTTACATGTCATTTACTAGGACTAAAACAAAGGTTGAAAATATATTGTTTAGCATTGGAATCAACTGACCGTTGAGAACTGTTACATATAATTTACAAAGAATATAATAAAGCTTGAGACAATTTTAATTAGCAACGTTATCAACTGACCAGTGAGAACTGTTACATTACATTTAGTAGGACTACAACAAAGGTTTAGAAAACATTGTTTAGCATTGGAATCAACGGACCGTTGAGAACTGTTACATATAATTTACAAAGAATATAACAAAGCTTGAGACAATTTTAATTAGCAACGTTATCAACTGTTCATTGAGAACTGTTACATGTCATTTAGTAGGACTACAACAAAGGTTGAGAATACATTGTTTAGCATTGGAATCAACTGACCGTTGAGAACTGTTACATATAATTTACAAAGAATATAACAAAGCTTGAGACAATTTTAATTAGTAACGTTATCAACTGACCATTGAGAACTGTTACATATCATTTAGTAGGACTAAAACAAAGGTTGAAAATATATTGTTTAGCATTGGAATCAACGGACCGTTGAGAACTGTTACATGTTATTTAGTAGGACTAAAACAAAGGTGAAAATATATTGTTTAGCATTGGAATCAACTGACCGTTGAGAACTGTTACATATAATTTACAAAGAATATAACAAAGTTTGAGACAATTTTAATTAGCAACGTTATCAACTGACCATTGAGAACTGTTACATATCATTTAGTAGGACTAAAACAAAGGTTGAAAATATATTGTTTAGCATTGGAATCAACGGACCGTTGAGAACTGTTGCATGTCATTTAGTAGGACTAAAACAAAAGTGAAAATATATTGTTTAGCATTGGAATCAACTGACCGTTGAGAACTGTTACATATAATTTACAAAGAATATAACGAAGTTTGAGACAATTTTAATTAGCAACGTTATCAACTGACCATTGAGAACTGTTACATATCATTTAGTAGGACTATAACAAAGATTGAGAATATATTGTTTAGTATTGGATACTACTGACCGTTGAGAACTGTTACATGTCATTTAGTAGGACTAAAACAAAGGTGAAAATATATTATTTAGCATTGGAATCAACTGACCGTTGAGAACTGTTACATATAATTTACAAAGGATATAACAAAGTTTGAGACAATTTTAATTAGCAACGTTATCAACGGACCGTTGAGAACTGTTACATGTCATTTAGTAGGACTATAACAAAGGTTGGGAAAACATTGTTTAGCATTGGAATCAACTGACCGTTGAGAACTGTTACATATAATTTACAAAGAATATAATAAAGGTTGAGACAATTTTAATTAGCAACGTTATCAACTGACCAGTGGGAACTGTTACATGTCATTTAGTAGGACTACAACAAAGGTTGAGAAAACATTGTTTAGCATTGGAATCAACTGACCGTTGAGAACTGTTACATATAATTTACAAAAAATATAATAAAGGTTGAGACAATTTTAATTACCAACGTTATCAACTGAGCAGTGAGAACTGTTACATGTAATTTAGTAGGACTAAAACAAAGGTTGAGAAAACATTGTTTAGCATTGGAATCAACTGACCGTTGAGAACTGTTACATATAATTTACAAAGAATATAATAAAGGTTGAGACAATTTGAATTAGCAACGTTATCAACTGACCAGTGAGAACTGTTACATGTCTTTTAGTAGGCTATAACAAAGGTTGAAAATATATTGTTTAGCATTGGAATCAACTGACCGTTGAGAACTGTTACATATAATTTACAAAGATTATAACAAAGCTTGAGAAAATTTTAATTAGCAACGTTATCAACTGTTCATTGAGAACTGTTACATGTCATTTAGTAGGACTACAACAAAGGTTGAGAAAACATTGTTTAGCATTGGAATCAACTGACCGTTGAGAACTGTTACATATAATTTACAAAGAATATAATAAAGGTTGAGACAATTTTAATTAGCAACGTTATCAACTGACCAGTGACAACTGTTACATGTCATTTAGTAGGACTATAACAAAGGTTGAAAATGTATTGTTTAGCATTGGATACTACTGACCTTTGAGAACTGTTACATGTCATTTAGTAGGACTAAAACAAAGGTTGAGAAAACATTGTTTAGCATTGGAATCAACGGACCGTTGAGAACTGTTACATGTCATTTACAAAGAATATAATAAAGGTTGAGACAATTTTAATTAGCAACGTTATCAACTGACCAGTGAGAACTGTTACATGTCAATTAGTAGGACTATAACAAAACAGAAGATATATTGTTTAGTATTTCATACTACTGACTGTTGAGAACTGTTACATACAATTTACAAAGATAATAACAAAGCTTGAGACAATTTTAATTAGCAACCTTATCAACTTACCATTGAGAACTGATACATATCATTTAGTAGGACTAAAACAAAGGTTGAAAATATATTGTTTAGCATTGGAATCAACTGACCGTTGAGAACTGTTACATATAATTTACAAAGATTATAACAAAGCTTGAGACAATTTTAATTAGCAACGTTATCAACTGACCGTTGAGAACTGTTACATGTCATTTAGTAGGACTAAAACAAAGGTTGAAAATATATTGTTTAGCATTGGAATCAACTGACCGTTGAGAACTGTTACATATAATTTACAAAGAATATAACAAAGCTTGAGACAATTTTAATTAGTAACGTTATCAACTGACCATTGAGAACTGTTACATATCATTTAGTAGGACTAAAACAAAGGTTGAAAATATATTGTTTAGCATTGGAATCAACGGACCGTTGAGAACTGTTACATGTTATTTAGTAGGACTAAAACAAAGGTGAAAATATATTGTTTAGCATTGGAATCAACTGACCGTTGAGAACTGTTACATATAATTTACAAAGAATATAACAAAGTTTGAGACAATTTTAATTAGCAACGTTATCAACTGACCATTGAGAACTGTTACATATCATTTAGTAGGACTAAAACAAAGGTTGAAAATATATTGTTTAGCATTGGAATCAACGGACCGTTGAGAACTGTTGCATGTCATTTAGTAGGACTAAAACAAAAGTGAAAATATATTGTTTAGCATTGGAATCAACTGACCGTTGAGAACTGTTACATATAATTTACAAAGAATATAACGAAGTTTGAGACAATTTTAATTAGCAACGTTATCAACTGACCATTGAGAACTGTTACATATCATTTAGTAGGACTATAACAAAGATTGAGAATATATTGTTTAGTATTGGATACTACTGACCGTTGAGAACTGTTACATGTCATTTAGTAGGACTAAAACAAAGGTGAAAATATATTATTTAGCATTGGAATCAACTGACCGTTGAGAACTGTTACATATAATTTACAAAGGATATAACAAAGTTTGAGACAATTTTAATTAGCAACGTTATCAACGGACCGTTGAGAACTGTTACATGTCATTTAGTAGGACTATAACAAAGGTTGAGAAAACATTGTTTAGCATTGGAATCAACTGACCGTTGAGAACTGTTACATATAATTTACAAAGAATATAATAAAGGTTGAGACAATTTTAATTAGCAACGTTATCAACTGACCAGTGGGAACTGTTACATGTCATTTAGTAGGACTACAACAAAGGTTGAGAAAACATTGTTTAGCATTGGAATCAACTGACCGTTGAGAACTGTTACATATAATTTACAAAAAATATAATAAAGGTTGAGACAATTTTAATTACCAACGTTATCAACTGAGCAGTGAGAACTGTTACATGTAATTTAGTAGGACTAAAACAAAGGTTGAGAAAACATTGTTTAGCATTGGAATCAACTGACCGTTGAGAACTGTTACATATAATTTACAAAGAATATAATAAAGGTTGAGACAATTTGAATTAGCAACGTTATCAACTGACCAGTGAGAACTGTTACATGTCTTTTAGTAGGCTATAACAAAGGTTGAAAATATATTGTTTAGCATTGGAATCAACTGACCGTTGAGAACTGTTACATATAATTTACAAAGATTATAACAAAGCTTGAGAAAATTTTAATTAGCAACGTTATCAACTGTTCATTGAGAACTGTTACATGTCATTTAGTAGGACTACAACAAAGGTTGAGAAAACATTGTTTAGCATTGGAATCAACTGACCGTTGAGAACTGTTACATATAATTTACAAAGAATATAATAAAGGTTGAGACAATTTTAATTAGCAACGTTATCAACTGACCAGTGACAACTGTTACATGTCATTTAGTAGGACTATAACAAAGGTTGAAAATGTATTGTTTAGCATTGGATACTACTGACCTTTGAGAACTGTTACATGTCATTTAGTAGGACTAAAACAAAGGTTGAGAAAACATTGTTTAGCATTGGAATCAACGGACCGTTGAGAACTGTTACATGTCATTTACAAAGAATATAATAAAGGTTGAGACAATTTTAATTAGCAACGTTATCAACTGACCAGTGAGAACTGTTACATGTCAATTAGTAGGACTATAACAAAACAGAAGATATATTGTTTAGTATTTCATACTACTGACTGTTGAGAACTGTTACATACAATTTACAAAGATAATAACAAAGCTTGAGACAATTTTAATTAGCAACCTTATCAACTTACCATTGAGAACTGATACATATCATTTAGTAGGACTAAAACAAAGGTTGAAAATATATTGTTTAGCATTGGAATCAACTGACCGTTGAGAACTGTTACATATAATTTACAAAGATTATAACAAAGCTTGAGACAATTTTAATTAGCAACGTTATCAACTGACCGTTGAGAACTGTTACATGTCATTTAGTAGGACTAAAACAAAGGTTGAAAATATATTGTTTAGCATTGGAATCAACTGACCGTTGAGAACTGTTACATATAATTTACAAAGAATATAACAAAGCTTGAGACAATTTTAATTAGCAACGTTATCAACTGACCATTGAGAACTATTACATGTCATTTAGTAGGACTATAACAAAGGTTGAAAATATATTGTTTTTGCATTTAAATCAACTGACCAGTGAGAACTTTTACATGTCATTTAGTAGGACTATAACAAAGGTTGAGAATATATTGTTTAGCATTGGAATCAATTGACCGTTGAGAACTGTTACATTTAAGTTTACACGTAACTGAACATATACGTTTACTGTCTTCTAGGTATCCTTTGCGGCTGTAACTACTAAGATAACAATTTACATTTGCAATATAATCGCTATTCTCTCTCATCTGTTACGTCACCCCTGATATATAATACATGGAGCGGTTTCCAAATCACAATATCAGATACATCCTAATTATTAATTGAAAGGTAATATCTCACATTTGTTCTCTAACTATTTAAAACATCTACAACATCAATGGGTCTTTACTTAATATGAAATTAGAGACACAGTAAAGTCTCGATAATTCGAGGTACATGGGACCGGAACCCCCTCGGTTTCCACGGAAATACGTTCCTGTACATTAAAAAATAGGGGCTCTAATAAGCCCTAATACTATAAATAAAAACGCACAGAATACGTTTATAGAACTGTATTTATTACAGTACTTATATAAATTTAATGTTCCATTGGAAAACATTGTTCATCAAGGTTGCTACATTCTTTGAAAAAAGTTATAAAGTGTCTTCTGCGTCTGCTTATCAAAACGTTATTGTTTTTCGTCGCGTAGAAATCTTGGCAGAAGCACATCTGCTCTCGTGGTACCTATCTGTGTCTGTGTCGCGTAGAAGTCTTAGAGAAGCATATCTGCGGGCGTGGTACCTATCTGTGCCTGTGTCACGTAGAAGTCTTAGCAGTTGCACATGTGCTGGCGTGGTACCTATCTGTGTATGTGTGGCGTAGAAGTCTTAGCAGAAGCACATTTGCTGGCGTAGTACCTATCTGTGTCTGTGTCGCGTAGAGGTCCTAGCAGAAGCACATCTGCTGGCATGGTACCTATCTGTGTCTGTGTCACGTAGAAGCCTTAGCAGTTGCACATCTGCTGGCGTGGTATCTATCTGTGTTTGTGTCGCGTAGAAGTCTTAGCAGAAACACATCTGCTGGCGTGGTACCTATCTGTGTCTGTGTCGCGTAGAAGTCTTAACAGAAGCACATCTGCTGGTGTGGTACCTATCTGTGTCTGGGGCGCGTAGAGGTCTTAGCAGTTGCACATCTGCTGGCGTGGTATCTATCTGTGTCTGTGTCGCGTAGAAGTCTTAACAGAAGCACATCTGCTGGCGTGGTACCTATCTGTGTCTGGGACGCGTAGAGGTCCTAACAGAAGAAAATCTGCTGGCGTGGTACCTATCTGTGTCTGTGTCACGTGGAAGTCTTAGCAGTTGCACATCTGCTGGCGTGGTACCTATCTGTGTATGTGTGGCGTAGAAGTCTTAGCAGAAGCACATTTGCTGGCGTAGTACCTATCTGTGTCTGTGTCGCGTAGAAGTCTTAGCAGAAGCACATCTGCTGGCGTGTTACCTATCTGTGTCTGTGTCGCGTAGAAGTCTTAACAGAAGCACATCTGCTGGCGTGGTACCTATCTGTGTCTGTGACGCGTAGAGGTCTTAGCAGGAGCCCATCTGTGTCTGTTCAGTATAACATAGTGCAGTTTCCAAGGCGGCCGTTCCTTCACCGTGAGTAATTTTTCCCTTCTTGTACTGTGTCGGTCGAACCTTCATCTTTATTCTCGGCATCACTGCCTTCAGTAGTTTCTTGTACCATTTCAACAGCCGTAACATGTGTTATCTTTACTTACGTACGTCCTTACTCATTCATTGATGTGCGTCCGTATCTTCGACATTTTCACAACCTGGAAGTTTTCTGATAAGTAATGCCAAGTCTGTTTCTTCTTGTGGCTCAATGACACGGTCAACCGTTTCATTATTACTCAGGACTTTATTCCATGACTTACTTAATATTTCTCCTTTTATTTCGTTCCATGATTCGGCTACCCAGTATACAACTTCCTTAGATGTATTTATTTAGACTGACCTCAAAGCTTTCTTCCTTTCGTTTCCAAGAGCGATTGTAAGAGATAATGCCTGCAAGAGGTTTTTCTATACATTCCAGAACCCCCTGATACATCTACTGGGTTAGGGTGGTAGCATTTGTGGAGTGAATTAAAGCACGGATGTCATCAGACGGATTCATCGGGTTCGACGGCGCATTGTCCAACAGTAAATAATTTGAATAGATAAAATAGTCTGAAAAATAAATAGGCTCTAATTTAATGGAAGCTCGGAAAATCGGACCTGGATTTTCGAGACTCTACTGTACTTATTTAAGTTATATGATTATTCACTTATTTGTCTAAGATTTAAGTTCATTATTAAGTAACTATACACCTGAGAAGTCACTTGAACTGCTTACATTTAGCTGAGCCGAATCATTGACCATCTGATGAATATCATTGACTCTGACGTCAAGAGTATCACTAAGACAAATAATAAAGATTATCAATGAAGACGAGTTTAAAACAACTCTTTAATCTTTTCCGAATTATACTAAAAACAAGTAACTAATAACTGATTCATAATGAAAATCAGCAGATTTTAACATATGTTTAAAACATTTCTACATAAGGAATTTCTTCCAATTGTAAGAACAATTTTAAGAACGATTACCTAACAAGGAAATACATTTTGTACAACTCTAACTACATCTGGGTAACATTGTTGTTAAATCAAGGAACTTTCTATAACAAATTCATAGCTCGTGTCACTTGTACGTATAGGTCTAGACAGCAGTGGATCTTGGACGTTGGCTACACTGAGTACGCATGGATCTAGACAGCAGTGGATCTTGGACGTTGGCTAGCAGCGCACTCGCGAACAGCACTTTGCCTGGACTGCCTGGAGTTGTATCCAGCTGGTCGGCAGAAGTTTCGCCCAAACAGCTTCCTCAAGGTCAAACGCCAGAACGCATTACGGAATTCAGAACTGCCGTAAGCATAGATAAAAGGGTTTATGGCGGAGTTAGCCCAACCTTTAACAAACCGCCAACTGATATAAAAACAAAAATATACAAGTTCCTACAGACCATACTACTTACCTCAACTCCTTAACAACTTTTGTACCTCCGGTCGACTCATCTCCTACACTCACTTACCTTAGGATGGCATAGCACTCCTTGTCCGCAGGAAAGTAATAGTTTATCCCTTGGATTTAAACTCTGGGCCGAAACCTGTAGCTTAAGGAATAATCCTCTCAGGAGAACCAGCTCTTGAATTTGTAACAAAAACCAATTCGCTACCATAAGCCTTTTAGGCTTTTATCGAGTTTATGGATTCTCTGAGAGACACTTGTGACTTAAAGACTATAATTGGACACCCAGTGAAACTTACTTTATATAAAAGAAAACTCAAAGCTAATAACACTGTTTACTAAATATTTAATCTATATTTAACTTCTTATTTGTCTTATTTTACAGGTTTTTTTATTTTTACATAAATGTAGTTTGAGGATAATCCTTGTTTTAATTTAAGTTTAAGTATAAAGTAAGTCCCTTGTAATTCTAACTATTTTCTTTATGTTATTTTTAACTTCTATATACAATTTCTATAATCTTCTATATTTAGTCACACACATTATAACCAATTAATTTCTTTTTGTTTACAAATAGCAAAATCAATGTATGGCCAAAACTTTGTTTAAAATTGAATATACCCCTAAAACATGTACAGTATATCTATTTATATCCTAACCATTTGTTTTTATAGCCTACATTAACACAATATTATTTATAGGTTATGCAAGCTACATTTAGACTGGGTTATCTGCTATCAATTTAGCTTAAAATTTAGGCTATACTCTTCAAATTATTTCACCCACAAAAGCATAACTAATCTTACCATATCATATTTCTTATAACTTACAATTAACCAAATTAAATTTACATTTAATAATTCTTACCTAAATTAAAATCCAACTTGTGTGAGTCTGCTAAATATTTACCCAAAACTGGGGTTACCTCCTCCATTATCATTTAGTTATAGATATTGAAACATATCTATCTAAATACAATTATTATTACTAGCTCTATGAAATAACCAATAAATAATTTGCATCATTTGTTAAAAAAAAAAAAATTATATTGGACCTTTTTCCTCAATTAAATAATTATTCTGCAATGCATG
Source organism: Prosapia bicincta (assembly GCA_036971475.1). Taxonomy (NCBI): domain Eukaryota; kingdom Metazoa; phylum Arthropoda; class Insecta; order Hemiptera; family Cercopidae; genus Prosapia; species Prosapia bicincta. Next base: position 30,162,142 of record JBAIZL010000007.1, read on the forward strand.
GAAACGGTGGAATAAAAAGTGAATTTCGAAAATTAAAAATTTAATTCAGTTATCCTAAGTGGTGTTTATTTCTCTTAAGCTATTTCTATTTATTGAATTTTGAAATTATATAATATGGATCGAATAAAGTGTAATTAAAAAAAAATATATGGTTTATATAATCGTGATCATATGTCCTGTTGTTTCCCTGCATTTTGTCTTTATCGCGGCCTCCACACACCCAGTAGCTTTACTAAACATCTCGTTCTGTTTGACTAAGCATTTTTCAAAACCTGTTGGTTAGTTGTAACTTTTCAGTTTTATTCACAATGTTTTAAATTACAATGAAAATATTGGAAAGAACCCCAATACCACAAAAATAATCAAAAATAACAAATAAAACAAGTTACTTAATATTAAACCCTTATGTACATTTCGATGACCATGTCATCATCATCAGAGGGTATTATTACAAAATTACAATCTAGCAAACAAGATGTTAAAACTAGAGTGATCTTGTTTGTAACAAACATCACATTTTTGTTTGCTAGATTGTAATAAGACCCTCTGATGATGATGACATGGTCGTCGAAATGTACATAAGGGTTTAATATTAAGTAACTTGTTTTATTTGTTATTTTTTATTACGTTTCTGGTATTGGGGCTCTTTCCAATATTTTCATTGTAATATATTGTACCACTGTGCTCTTGATATTGTGTACAATGTTTTAAAGTTTATTCAATGGACAAACATATATGTTAATTTTTTTAGATAAATTCCGTCATATATCATCAGATCACAAATAATATAGGGCAAGATACGATTCTGTCACGAATTGTCAGAGATAGTTACCTTGTGTTTAGTGAAGGAACGGTTTTGTTCCGAAATAGATTATTGGAGTCAATGTTTTTGAGTTTCCTAATACTTATTATTTAAAATAAATACTTAATTAAGTTGGTATGTGCGCGTGTAAGTTTATTAAAAACTGATTGTGTTATAAGTTTTCCAAATGTTTAAATTGCCAAGTATCTACTTTATTTACATGTAATTTTAAGCCTAGTAGACGGAAAGTTAATCATTTAATTAAAATATTTTCAAATAGCTCGAATTCTATTATAAATCAAATGTAATTTTGTCTATTGTGCTTGTATGGTAAAGATGGAACGTGACAATGACTTTCGTGGGGAGCATTAGTTGGATATTTCTTCACTCATTGACAGTAAGTGTTGCTTGTTTTGACTTCATGTTTTACATAAAAATTTTGATTTCTAGTTTTATAATATTTTTTTAATTTATATATGTTATACATTTTTTTAAATTTGTGAATTTGTGAAATGTGTTTCTTTTAATTGTTTAAAATTGTTTGACTTCTGAGATGGCTTCCATAGCTGAAATTGCACAGGAATTATTTTTTGCTTCAGTTTTTTACTGCAATTGGTCGTAAACCCTACTTATTTTACTAATTCTTGCTGCACAGTGCGCATTAAACAACCTAATTAAATTGTGTTTCTTATTTTTAAACTGTGTACATAATTAAATCTTTTGTGTCTACTTTGGTTTAGATTGTTGTTATCTTAATAAAATTAATATTTAAATGCATCTTACCTAACCAAATAAAACTCCACATTAGGCCAGTGGGGATAGTGTTTTCCGGCAGAAAAGCGATGGCAACGTAAGCCACTGAGAATGGAAGCCAGCACAAAATAAATCCTCCCACAACGATGGCCAAGGTTTTGGCAGTTTTCGTCTCGCTCATGAACACCCGACTGTTGGATGGTGCGGCGGCCCGGTTGTTGGCACTACCAGACAGAGATGAATTTACGTTAATCCAAGAACCAAATAATAGGACATAATTATTTAAGCGACCCTGTTTCTAAAACTATGCGCAGACGTTAGGGAATTGTAAGAGGTTATGAAGAATACCCGACTGTTGGATGGTGCGGCGGCCCGGTTGCTAGCACTGCCAAACAAAGATGAGTTTACGTTAATCCAAGAACCAAATAGTAAGACGTAATTACTCAAGCAAACCTGTTTCTAAAACTATGCGCAGACGTTATCGAAGTGTAACAGGTTCTGAAAGATACTCTGACCATATTGTTAAACAGAGTTACATGTAATGCTTGCTTATTAAATATCTATTACACGAATTATGAGACTCATCATTTCGATGCAAAATGTATTCTCACATATGTATGCTATTATACATTTTATACTACAAACTATTATGAATAAATTTAATTGCTATTATTTCATAAAACTTCATGTTATTTAAACAAAATTATTAATATTAAGTAGCTATACATCATTAGGTAAAATAAATAAATTGGTTAACTTTAAAAAACGAAACGAAGGAACTACTTGTGAGACAGAATTTATGGAGAGAGACAAATATTTTTAATTTAAACTTGTAATTCCGTACCTTAATGAGCGCTATCGGCATGTTTAACTTCGGAAACCTTTTTATCATCCATTAGAACAGCACTATTTTATTTTTATATTTTGAGGTTAGGTCTGGATATGTATTTTGTAAAGGCAAACAAAAACACACTGTAGGAACTGGTGAAATATATCGCACATAGAAGCGCCCTCTTGCTTACTGCTGGGTTACTACGCATCCGATGCTGCATTCAAATTTCGTGATGTTTGAGATGTGTGTGCATCCTTAAGGTCACTTACCGATTTAATGATTTAATTTAATCTTTTCGTAAGTATTCTTCGAAATAGAGCTATGTTTCGGTTAAGTGTTTGATAAAACACTCTTTCATTACATCCCTTTATAGTGTAACGGGCACGGCTCGACAACGTTACAAGTCCTCTCAGACGCAAGAGCCCGACCTTTCTCGTAGGAAAGCCTTGAACTTTTAGAAGAGAATCAGATAGAAAGTACTAGAAGCGGCAAGTTGATGTATGAGGGCTTGTTAAAGAAGGAGTGAAAGTAATAATTCTTAAGACGTTTTATAATAAGGCACTGAGAAATATGGTTAGTGCCCGTTAGTTCGTCAAAACATAACGATATTTGCCAAACAAATAAAGAAAAGTGTTATAGATTTGAATATCCTCATAGTAAAAAAAATAATGAGGATGGCAAAATAAACATAAGGAATAAACCGTCATATATTATATATATATATAAGAGAGAGAGGGAGAGAGGAGGAGGAGAGAGACTATAATTACTTAAAAGATACTGTATTGCTCACATGAGCCATTATCTTTCTTTTATGACATATGAGTGGGTTTAATCTCCCATTCCTAATTCTATCTGTTATTTACAAAGCTTTTCATAGCCACTGTTAATAGCTTTAGATAAAGCGCTAAAAGTTAATAATTTGATTTTTAAAACTCCATTTATATATTTTATTTTTTAATGGTGGAATCTATATAAATTATTTTCAACAAAAGGTATCAACAAAAAAGAACCTCATCTCAACACTTTAGAACGATATGATATTTACAGACACACAAAAACACAAAGTGCAAACAATTTAAACGAACAAACCCAATACAAATCATACATACTCTTTGATACTATGGAAATCTGCCTTTAAAACCGTCACCGCTTAACCTAACAACTCCAAGCAGAAGACATTGATGAAGATCGCTTCTTCTCTCTTCGTTCTGTCTCATTAACTTTTTTCAAATTTACAAAATTTAAAGTTCAGATAGTCATAAACTAATGTAAAAGTGATTAATTAATTATTAATTAATTTATTAATTGATTATATTAATAAAAACGCTTGCTATTTCATTACTATTCACGCTATATAATAAGATTGATATAGGTATCCAGGTATGATTTCATTTGGTATAAAAACAGGCGAAAGGAATTTAGAAAAAAGCAGAATTTTAACAATTATGGATCTGAACAAGTAAAATGCTGTATTTGAACAAACTTGTAAACATAGGTGAATGTGGAAAAAATGTATATGTAAAATCATTAGAGTAACTAAAACAAATAAAAAAAGATACACAAAACTCACAAATTCATCATTTATTGACACATACTCGTTTCAACGACAAAGCCATTATCATCAGTGAGTGTTACTACTACAAAAGCTTAGTTGTAAGTTAGAGTTTATAGTAGTAACACTCACTGATGATGATGACTTTGTCATATAAACGCATATGAGTCAATAAATGATTAATTTGTGAGTTTTGTGTATGTTTTTTATTTGTTTCAACATAACCTCACAAGCTAAGCTCAAAGAATATTTGTATTAGAGTACCTGTTGTATGTTATTGGGCTACTAATTATTTTATAAGATATTAGTATATTATGGCTGTTATATTATTTATTAACAATATAGGCCTACTATTTAACATGAGCTAGATCAGGAAGAGAGCTCTTACCACAAACCTCAGGAATAGTTCAGTATTGGTTTGTGGTTATTGTTAGTAATGCTTGGTACTTTTTTATTAATAATAAATAGTTTCATTTATTTCTTGTTGTAAGAGTGTTTTGTTTTATTGTATATTGTAGTTGCAGCAACACTATTTTCTTGTATTCATTTATCACTTATATTTTAATTCACTTACACAAGAATCTTATTTGGTATATTTGCGAGTTGACTTTCGAAAGCTGGGTAAGTAAAAATGCAGATGAAGATAGAAAGAGGGTGAGTAAAATGAAGACTGGTGGCAGGGAGTATCTGCTTCCGACATCTCTCCTCCTTGTCAAGGAACACGAAGATATTTCCCTATGTGGAGAACCCACAGTTTGAAGCACCTATTGCTACTATTGAATCCAACCTCATACTCTTAACTCCTATCGTCAGAGGGAGCTTGTGCCACGACTAGTATACAAGAGTCTTGCGACCTTACTGTAAGGCCTCTATACGGTGTTTCACGTTAAGTTGAGGCAAGCAAGGTAGCTGGGGGATTAGGACCGGAATGGGCCTATGAATAGGCTGGGACAGCCCGGCGACATCCCATTAGTGACGCATCGCTGATAACTCCTCCTAAAAACCTTAATCTAATAAATATGCATTAAATGGGAAAAACGTTGATACGGTTTTTTTAAATTATAATTATACAAACAATTGCGTGTTTGTCTCGTGTTAATCGGCCGACTTTAAATGTGCTTACCGACTACGCTTCATATAGCGTAACTTTCCTTCGGTAGAGATAATTACACCCCAAGTCGGCCGATTCACATGAGACAAACACGCAATTATTTGTTTAATAGTACTTAAGAAAACTGTTTAAACGCTTTTCCCATATAATGCGTATCGGTGTTCTCGCCGAGCTGTCCCAGCCTATTCATAGGCACAGGCAGGTCATAACTCCCAGCTACCTGGATTGCCTCAATCTGAGGCGCCGTATAGGTCGGCACGAACTCCAACCAGACAATACGGTTTCGACCTCTCTTCCAGAACTATTCGGGATCAGTAATGAGACTAGGTTTCCGCACATCAATACCCCGTCTGATTAGTTCGGGCCAAGTAGTCCCTCAGACTCAGGACTAGGTCCTAGATGAGCAAAAGCCAATCCCGTTAGACCTTGATATCTGAGCTATATTACAGTGTCTCCATTTTCGACCATTAGAGGACTGATGGCACTGTAATGTAGCTCTTGAAAGTCGAATCGTAAATATTGCAAATTAAGAAAGAGCCTGCTTAGCACTTGTTTATAAGGTATTGTTCCATAGGAAAGCGGTCAAAGTCTTCTTGATAAGGCTTACTCTATAAATGGGTGAACGGGGAAATAATTTATGAATCACTTGGGACATGCATAGTATATACTTTAATGCTGAAGGTATCAACCCTTTAATACGATCAGCAGCTTGATATTTCATCACGTTCTACAGTTGGTCACGGCTTATTTAATGAAATCGTATTATTTACAATCTAGGCTGTTGTCGCTATGAAGTATGGGAAAATAATTTGAAAGCCTGTAATACTGTAGATTCAGAGGTGTGTGATGTAAAGACTCTGGACTATACCACCCAATGCACTTCACTATAAAAAGTATAAATTTATAAACTATGATGTAAACTCATTCTTTACAAACTACTTTATAGAAATGATCAATAAGAACTAACAAACGTAGTATAGTACTTCTATAATTATTTTAGGTGGTTTATAACTGTCTATTATATATTTTTATTAATAAAATTAATGGCAATAATTCCCAAAAAACAAACATAACTAACAGGTAAAGTTACAAAGATTTAACCATTATGTACATTTCATCATTACATGTCGTCATCATATGGTCGTATTACAATACAAATTGAATCTAGACATCTTATTACAATAAACATTCAAACTAAACCCAAATTTGTAAGTTTGAATAACCGAAGTTTAATCTTGGTAACTTTATGTATTAGTTATGTCTGATTATTTTTCATGCTACGGGAATTATTTTCAATATTTTTATTATAATATAGCCAATGTACGCATTATATACTATTTCATTTTATAGTTTTTTTAGAATGTAGACTTTTATGTATGAATATTCTCTGACCCGCCCATTTCTCCTATGCTTGAGCAAATCCATTTCCAATAATTCATACCGTAAAACCATAGAGCCTTACCGGGAGCCGACGGCTTCATCCTCGGGAAGTCCTTTTTCGACGTCAGGTTCCGCCCCGTTTTGCTTCACTCCACCAGTTCCTGACTTCTGAAACCAAAATCATCACAGACTTTTACAATGCTAGTACTTTCCACATAGGCTTATGGCCGAGGGAGTTCAGAAGATGTATTTCTCCTGTTTTTCTATAATATTCACTAATGTTATCTTTGTGTGAGTCTGCTACATTTAACGATCGAAGTGTCGTGGTGACAAACACCCTCAAAAGACTCCCTGTGTTGCGGATGAGCATTTCTGTTGTTCTAGATAAAGGTAGGAACAACCGCTCCCTCAACAATTACTAAACATTGCAGAAATATGTTTACAAAATCGGAAATTATATTCATAAACATTTATAAATTTTTTCTCTAGACCAGGGCTGAGTCATTCTTGTAAAAAAAGCCAATAGGTAAAAAAAGAAGAATGTGGGCTCAGACTCTAGCATTTAATATTATAACTCCTTCAATTTATTATTATTATTTATACCATTTTTCCGAAAAACTAATCAAGGTTGTCATTCCATTGCCACCTACACTAAACAATGATTAGTATTGCCATTGCTAGAAGCAGTAACCGAAAAACTAATCAAGGTTATCATTCCATTGCCACCTACACTATACAATGATTAGTATTGCCATTGTTAGAAGCAGTAAACGAAAATCTAATCTTATCATTCCATTGCCACCTACACTAACCAATGATTAGTATGCCATTGTTAAAAGCAGTAACCAAAAAAATTAATCAAGGTTATCATTCCATTGCAACCTACACTTGTAACAAATGAGCCTTTTTCCTGGGGTAAGTATTTATCAGGGCTTTATTAAAAATGTGTGTTAATTACTAATTAACAAATTAATTAACCTTACTTACCAGGGGCTCCTAAGTTCTCCGTTTTCAACCAGGCATAATAATGTCTTTCTGTAAACGATCTTCCGATATCATTGGAAGGTAGAACTAGGTTACTTGAAATGAAATAAGAATTTAAATTTTTAAATTACAAAGTCATACAATTTATTAATCAGTGACAAATTACAAAAGAACAAATGACACCAATGTGTCGAGTAATTTACTTTTAATTACTGCTAATTATTCCACACATTTTAATTACTTATTATCTTTTAAAATTTATATATATCGACAAGATAGTAACATAAGTTTTCCAAATTAATTCTGAAATGAATATTCAAGGGACAATTTCTACCGTTCATGTGTTAACCGTATATCAATTAAAAATTCTTCAACTTAGTTAACATTAAAATACATTTTCTTTATTATTATCTAAAACGTACCTGATTGTGCACATTACTTATTTTTAAAACACTTTAATACACATTAAACATTGCTTTTGGAATCACTAATCACTTAACACATTGCTCTTGCAAATCAGCGCACTTAAACAAAAATTATATTAACTTTTACTCATTTGAAATACGTAAATATTCGCTTCTGACTTCTTCTTTAGCTGAGTTAAATAAATTTGGTACCGGCCTTGATATCTTAAAATTTTGAATGCTGGAAGCTTATAGATTTCTAGGTTATGTCCGAAAGTGCCATTACGTCCGTCTCGTTCAAAGACTTTTGGAGAACTGGGGCTTCTGAAGGGGCACGCCAACGGAAATCCCACCCTTGGTTATTATTTCGAATTTTTCGATTGGTGCATTGGATCTGGCGATATCAGACCATGCTTGCGTCACATGAGGTGATGTCAGTTAATTACCCTGAGTTACTACTCGTACGATATTTTACATTTTTACCCGCTAGGGGTGCTACTATCTATGCTAGTTCACAATGAGCACGAATGAAACAAAAATTTTCTTTTATATTGGGAAGATATAATTGTTAAATAAAAATCAAATATATAAATGAATTTATATGTAACACCTTATTTTTAAGAGTGTTACACACTAAACAATGATTAGTATTGCCATTGTTAGAAGCAGTAACCAAAAAACTAATATTATCATTCCATTGCCACCTACACTAAACAATAATTAGTATTTCCATTGTTAGAAAAAGTAACCGAAAAACTAATCAAGGTGTTCATTCCATTGCCACTTACACTAAACAAAATTTTAAAATACCATTGTTAGAAGAAGTAACCGAAAAGCTAATCAAGGCTATCATTCCATTGCCAAATACACTAAACAATGATTAGTATTGCCATTGTTAGAAGCAGTAACCGAATAAGTAATCAACGTTATCATTCCATTGCCACCTGCACTAAACAATGAATAGTATTGCCATTGTTAGAAGCAGTAACTGAAAAACTAATCAAGGTTATCATTTCATTGCCACCTAAACTGAACAATGATTAGTATTGCCATTGTTAGAAGCAGTAACCGAAAAACTAATCAAGGTTTTCAATCCATTGCCATCTACACTAAACACTGATTAGTATTGCCAATGTTAGAAGCAGTAATCGAAAAACTAATCAAGGTTGTCATTCCATTGCCACCTGCACTAATCAATGAATAGTATTGCCATTGGTAGAAAATGAAACCGAAAAACTAGCCAATTATATCGTTCCATTGCCACCTATACTAAACAATGATTAGTATTGCCATTGTTAAAAGCAGTAACCGAAAAACTTATCAAGGTATCATTCCATTGCCACCTATACTAAACAATGATTAGTATTGCCATTGCTGGAAGCAGTAACCGAAAAACTAATCAAGGTATCATTCCATTGCTACCTACACTAAACACTGATTAGTATTGCCATTGCTGGAAGCAGTAACCGAAAAACTTATCAAGGTATCATTCCATTGCCACCTATACTAAACAATGATTAGTATTGCCATTGCTGGAAGCAGTAACCGAAAAACTTATCAAGGTATCATTCCATTGCCACCTATACTAAACAATGATTAGTATTGCCATTGCGGGAAGCAGTAACCGAAAAACTTATCAAGGTATCATTCCATTGCCACCTATACTAAACAATGATTAGTATTGCCATTGCTGGAAGCAGTAACCGAAAAACTAATCAAGGTTATCATTCCATTGCCAACTACACTAACCAATGATTAGTATTAGCACTGTTATAAACAGTATCCGAAAAACGAATCAAGGTTATCAATCCATTGCCACCTACACTAAACAATGATTAGTATTGCCATTGTTAGAAGCAGTAACCGAAGAAGTAATCATAGTATTCATTCCACAGCCACCTACACTAAACAATGATTAGTATTGCTATTGCTAGAAGAAGTAACCGAAAATTAATCAAGGTTATCATTCCATTGCCACCTGCACTAAACAATGAATAGTATTGCCATTGTTAGAAGCAGTAACTGAAAAACTAATCAAGATTATCATTTCATTGCCACCTAAAGTGAACAATGATTAGTATTGCCATTGTTAGAAGCAGTAACCGAAAAACTAATCAAGGTTATCATTCCATTGCCCCCTACACTAAACAATGATTAGTATTGCCATTGTTAGAAGCAGTAATCGAAAAACTAATCAAGATTATCATTTCATTGCCACCTAAAGTGAACAATGATTAGTATTGCCATTGGTAGAAAATGAAACCGAAAAACTAGCCAATTATATCGTTCCATTGCCACCTATACTAAACAATGATTAGTATTGCCATTGTTAAAAGCAGTAACCGAAAAACTTATCAAGGTATCATTCCATTGCCACCTATACTAAACAATGATTAGTATTACCATTGCTGGAAGCAGTAACCGAAAAACTAATCAAGGTTATCATTCCATTGCTACCTACACTAAACAATGATTAGTATTGCCATTGCTGGAAGCAGTAACCGAAAAACTGATCAAGGTATCATTCCATTGCCACCTACACTAAACAATGATTAGTATTGCCATTGCTGGAAGCAGTAACCGAAAAACTTATCAAGGTATCATTCCATTGCCACCTATACTAAACAATGATTAGTATTGCCATTGCTGGAAGCAGTAACCGAAAAACTAATCAAGGTATCATTCCATTGCCACCTACACTAAACAATGATTAGTATTGCCATTGCTGGAAGCAGTAACCGAAAAACTAATCAAGGTATCATTCCATTGCCACCTACACTAAACAATGATTAGTATTGCCATTGCTGGAAGCAGTAACCGAAAAACTTATCAAGGTATCATTCCATTGCCACCTATACTAAACAATGATTAGTATTGCCATTGCTGGAAGCAGTAACCGAAAAACTTATCAAAGTATCATTCCATTGCCACCTACACTAAACAATGATTAGTATTGCCATTGCTGGAAGCAGTAACCGAAAAACTTATCAAGGTATCATTCCATTGCCACCTATACTAAACAATGATTAGTATTGCCATTGCTGGAAGCAGTAACCGAAAAACTTATCAAGGTATCATTCCATTGCCACCTACACTAAACAATGATTAGTATTGCCATTGCTGGAAGCAGTAACCGAAAAACTTATCAAGGTATCATTCAATTGCCACCTATACTAAACAATGATTAGTATTGCCATTGCTGGAAGCAGTAACCGAAAAACTAATCAAGGTATCATTCCATTGCCACCTACACTAAACAATGATTAGTATTGCCATTGCTGGAAGCAGTAACCGAAAAATTAATCAAGGTATCATTCCATTGCCACCTACACTAAACAATGATTAGTATTGCCATTGCTGGAAGCAGTAACCGAAAAACTAATCAAGGTTATCATTCCATTGCCACCTATACTAACAAATGATTAGTATTGCCATTGCTGGAAGCAGTAACCGAAAAACTTATCAAGGTATCATTCCATTGCCACCTATACTAAACAATGATTAGTATTGCCATTGCTGGAAGCAGTAACCGAAAAACTAATCAAGGTATCATTCCATTGCCACCTACACTAAACAATGATTAGTATTGCCATTGCTGGAAGCAGTAACCGAAAAACTAATCAAGGTATCATTCCATTGCCACCTACACTAAACAATGATTAGTATTGCCATTGCTGGAAGCAGTAACCGAAAAACTTATCAAGGTATCATTCCATTGCCACCTACACTAAACAATGATTAGTATTGCCATTGCTGGAAGCAGTAACCGAAAAACTAATCAAGGTATCATTCCATTGCCACCTACACTAAACAATGATTAGTATTGCCATTGCTGGAAGCAGTAACCGAAAAACTAATCAAGGTTATCATTCCATTGCCACCTATACTAAACAATGATTAGTATTGCCATTGCTGGAAGCAGTAACCGAAAAACTTATCAAGGTATCATTCCATTGCCACCTATACTAAACAATGATTAGTATTGCCATTGCTGGAAGCAGTAACCGAAAAACTAATCAAGGTATCATTCCATTGCCACCTACACTAAACAATGATTAGTATTGCCATTGCTGGAAGCAGTAACCGAAAAACTTATCAAGGTATCATTCCATTGCCACCTATACTAAACAATGATTAGTATTGCCATTGCTGGAAGCAGTAACCGAAAAACTAATCAAGGTATCATTCCATTGCCACCTACACTAAACAATGATTAGTATTGCCATTGCTGGAAGCAGTAACCGAAAAACTAATCAAGGTATCATTCCATTGCCACCTATACTAAACAATGATTAGTATTGCCATTGCTGGAAGCAGTAACCGAAAAAGTTATCAAGGTATCATTCCATTGCCACCTATACTAAACAATGATTAGTATTGCCATTGCTGGAAGCAGTAACCGAAAAACTTATCAAGGTATCATTCCATTGCCACCTATACTAAACAATGATTAGTATTGCCATTGCTGGAAGCAGTAACCGAAAAACTTATCAAGGTATCATTCCATTGCCACCTATACTAAACAATGATTAGTATTGCCATTGCTGGAAGCAGTAACCGAAAAACTTATCAAGGTATCATTCCATTGCCACCTATACTAAACAATGATTAGTATTGCCATTGCTGGAAGCAGTAACCGAAAAACTTATCAAGGTATCATTCCATTGCCACCTACACTAAACAATGATTAGTATTGCCATTGCTGGAAGCAGTAACCGAAAAACTTATCAAGGTATCATTCCATTGCCACCTATACTAAACAATGATTAGTATTGCCATTGCTGGAAGCAGTAACCGAAAAACTAATCAAGGTATCATTCCATTGCCACCTACACTAAACAATGATTAGTATTGCCATTGCTGGAAGCAGTAACCGAAAAACTTATCAAGGTATCATTCCATTGCCACCTATACTAAACAATGATTAGTATTGCCATTGCTGGAAGCAGTAACCGAAAAACTAATCAAGGTATCATTCCATTGCCCCCTACACTAAACAATGATTAGTATTGCCATTTTTAGAAGCAGTAACCGATAAAATAATCAAGGTTATCATTCCATTGCCTCCTACACTAAACAATGATTAGTATTGGCATTTTTAGAAGCAGTAACCGATAAACTAATCAAGGTTATCATTCCATTGCCCCCTACACTAAACAATGATTAGTATTGCCATTTTTAGAAGCAGTAACCGATAAACTAATCAAGGTTATCATTCCATTGCCTCCTACACTAAACAATGATTAGTATTGCCATTTTTAGAAGCAGTAACCGATAAACTAATCAAGGTTATCATTCCATTGCCCCCTACACTAAACAATGATTAGTATTGCCATTTTTAGAAGCAGTAACCGATAAACTAATCAACGTTATCATTCCATTGCCCCCTACACTAAACAATGATTAGTATTGCCATTGTTAGAAGTAGTAACCGAAAAACTAACCAAGGTTATCATTCCATTGCCACCTACACTATACAATGATTAGTATTGCCATTTTTAGAAGCAGTAACCGAAAAACTAATCAAGGTTATCATTCCATTACCACCTACACTAAACAATGATTAGTATTGCCATTGTTAGAAGCAGTAACCGAAAACTAATCAAGGTTATCATTCCATTACCACCTACACTAAACAATGATTAGTATTGCCATTGTTAGAAGCAGTAACCGAAAACTAATCAAGGTTATCATTCCATTGCCCCCTATACTAAACAATGATTAGTATTGCCATTGTTAGAAGCAGTAACCGAAAACTAATCAAGGTTATCATTCCATTGCCCCCTATACTAAACAATGATTAGTATTGCCATTGTTAGAAGCAGTAACCGAAAACTAATCAAGGTTATCATTCCATTGCCCCCTATACTAAACAATGATTAGTATTGCCATTGTTAGAAGCAGTAACCGAAAACTAATCAAGGTTATCATTCCATTGCCCCCTATACTAAACAATGATTAGTATTGCCATTGTTAGAAGCAGTAACCGAAAACTAATCAAGGTTATCATTCCATTGCCCCCTATACTAAACAATGATTAGTATTGCCATTGCTGGAAGCAGTAACCGAAAACTAATCAAGGTTATCATTCCATTACCACCTACACTAAACAATGATTAGTATTACTATTGTTAGAAGTAGTAACCGAAAAACTAACCAAGGTTATCATTCCATTGCCACCTACACTATACAATGATTAGTATTGCCATTTTTAGAAGCAGTAACCGAAAAACTAATCAAGGTTATCATTCCATTACCACCTACACTAAACAATGATTAGTATTGCCATTGTTAGAAGCAGTAACCGAAAACTAATCAAGGTTATCATTCCATTGCCCCCTATACTAAACAATGATTAGTATTGCCATTGTTAGAAGCAGTAACCGAAAACTAATCAAGGATATCATTCCATTGCCACCTACACTAAACAATGATTAGTATTACTATTGTTAGAAGCAGTAACCGAAAACTAATCAAGGATATCATTCCATTGCCCCCTACACTAAACAATGATTAGTATTGCCATTGTTAGAAGCAGTAACCGAAAACTAATCAAGGATATCATTCCATTGCCACCTACACTAAACAATGATTAGTATTACTATTGTTAGAAGCAGTAACCGAAAACTAATCAAGGATATCATTCCATTGCCCCCTACACTAAACAATGATTAGTATTGCCATTGTTAGAAGCAGTAACCGAAAACTAATCAAGGATATCATTCCATTGCCCCCTACACTAAACAATGATTAGTATTACTATTGTTAGAAGCAGTAACCGAAAACTAATCAAGGATATCATTCCATTGCCCCCTACACTAAACAATGATTAGTATTACTATTGTTAGAAGCAGTAACCGAAAACTAATCAAGGATATCATTCCATTGCCCCCTACACTAAACAATGATTAGTATTACTATTGCTAGAAGCAGTAACCGAAAACTAATCAAGGATATCATTCCATTGCCCCCTACACTAAACAATGATTAGTATTGCCTTTGTTAGAAGCAGTAACCGAAAAACTAATCAAGGTTATCATTCCATTACCACCTACACTAAACAATGATTAGTATTGCCATTGTTAGAAGCAGTAACCGAAAACTAATCAAGGATATCATTCCATTGCCCCCTACACTAAACAATGATTAGTATTACTATTGTTAGAAGCAGTAACCGAAAACTAATCAAGGTTATCATTCCATTGCCCCCTATACTAAACAATGATTAGTATTGCCATTGTTAGAAGCAGTAACCGAAAACTAATCAAGGTTATCATTCCATTGCTCCCTACACTAAACAATGATTAGTATTACTATTGTTAGAAGCAGTAACCGAAAACTAATCAAGGTTATCATTCCATTGCCCCCTACACTAAACAATGATTAGTATTGCCATTGTTAGAAGCAGTAACCGAAAACTAATCAAGGTTATCATTCCATTGCCCCCTATACTAAACAATGATTAGTATTGCCATTGTTAGAAGCAGTAACCGAAAACTAATCAAGGATATCATTCCATTGCCACCTACACTAAACAATGATTAGTATTACTATTGTTAGAAGCAGTAACCGAAAACTAATCAAGGTTATCATTCCATTGCCCCCTACACTAAACAATGATTAGTATTACTATTGTTAGAAGCAGTAACCGAAAACTAATCAAGGTTATCATTCCATTGCCCCCTACACTAAACAATGATTACTATTGCCATTGTTAGAAGCAGTAACCGAAAACTAATCAAGGTTATCATTCCATTGCCCCCTATACTAAACAATGATTAGTATTGCCATTGTTAGAAGCAGTAACCGAAAACTAATCAAGGATATCATTCCATTGCCACCTACACTAAACAATGATTAGTATTACTATTGTTAGAAGCAGTAACCGAAAACTAATCAAGGATATCATTCCATTGCCCCCTACACTAAACAATGATTAGTATTGCCATTGTTAGAAGCAGTAACCGAAAACTAATCAAGGATATCATTCCATTGCCACCTACACTAAACAATGATTAGTATTACTATTGTTAGAAGCAGTAACCGAAAACTAATCAAGGATATCATTCCATTGCCCCCTACACTAAACAATGATTAGTATTGCCATTGTTAGAAGCAGTAACCGAAAACTAATCAAGGATATCATTCCATTGCCCCCTACACTAAACAATGATTAGTATTACTATTGTTAGAAGCAGTAACCGAAAACTAATCAAGGATATCATTCCATTGCCCCCTACACTAAACAATGATTAGTATTACTATTGTTAGAAGCAGTAACCGAAAACTAATCAAGGATATCATTCCATTGCCCCCTACACTAAACAATGATTAGTATTGCCTTTGTTAGAAGCAGTAACCGAAAAACTAATCAAGGTTATCATTCCATTACCACCTACACTAAACAATGATTAGTATTGCCATTGTTAGAAGCAGTAACCGAAAACTAATCAAGGATATCATTCCATTGCCCCCTACACTAAACAATGATTAGTATTACTATTGTTAGAAGCAGTAACCGAAAACTAATCAAGGACATCATTCCATTGCCCCCTACACTAAACAATGATTAGTATTGCCTTTGTTAGAAGCAGTAACCGAAAAACTAATCAAGGTTATCATTCCATTACCACCTACACTAAACAATTATTAGTATTGCCATTGTTAGAAGCAGTAACCGAAAAACTAATCAAGGTTATCATTCCATTACCACCTACACTAAACAATGATTAGTATTGCCATTGTTAGAAGCAGTAACCGAAAAACTAATCAAGGTTATCATTCCATTACCACCTACACTAAACAATGATTAGTATTGCCATTGTTAGAAGCAGTAACCGAAAAACTAATCAAGGATATCATTCCATTGCCACCTACACTAAACAATGATTAGTATTGCCATTGTTAGAAGCAGTAACCGAAAACTAATCAAGGATATCATTCCATTGGCACCTATATTAAACAATGTTTAGTATTACTATTGTTAGAAGCAGTAACCGAAAACTAATCAAGGATATCATTCCATTGCCCCCTACACTAAACAATGATTAGTATTGCCTTTGTTAGAAGCAGTAACCGAAAAACTAATCAAGGTTATCATTCCATTACCTCCTACACTAAACAATGATTAGTATTACTATTGTTAGAAGCAGTAACCGAAAACTAATCAAGGATATCATTCCATTGCCCCCTACACTAAACAATGATTAGTATTGCCATTGTTAGAAGCAGTAACCGAAAACTAATCAAGGTATCATTCCATTGCCCCCTATACTAAACAATGATTAGTATTGCCATTGTTAGAAGCAGTAACCGAAAACTAATCAAGGATATCATTCCATTGCCCCCTACACTAAACAATGATTAGTATTGCCATTGTTAGAAGCAGTAACCGAAAACTAATCAAGGATATCATTCCATTGCCCCCTACACTAAACAATGATTAGTATTGCCATTGTTAGAAGCAGTAACCGAAAACTAATCAAGGTATCATTCCATTGCCCCCTATACTAAACAATGATTAGTATTGCCTTTGTTAGAAGCAGTAACCGAAAAACTAATCAAGGTTATCATTCCATTGCCCCCTACACTAAACAATGATTAGTATTGCCTTTGTTAGAAGCAGTAACCGAAAAACTAATCAAGGTTAACATTCCATTACCACCTACACTAAACAATGATTAGTATTGCCATTGTTAGAAGCAGTAACCGAAAACTAATCAAGGATATCATTCCATTGCCCCCTACACTAAACAATGATTAGTATTACTATTGTTAGAAGCAGTAACCGAAAACTAATCAAGGACATCATTCCATTGCCCCCTACACTAAACAATGATTAGTATTGCCTTTGTTAGAAGCAGTAACCGAAAAACTAATCAAGGTTATCATTCCATTACCACCTACACTAAACAATGATTAGTATTGCCATTGTTAGAAGCAGTAACCGAAAAACTAATCAAGGTTATCATTCCATTACCACCTACACTAAACAATGATTAGTATTGCCATTGTTAGAAGCAGTAACCGAAAAACTAATCAAGGTTATCATTCCATTACCACCTACACTAAACAATGATTAGTATTGCCATTGTTAGAAGCAGTAACCGAAAAACTAATCAAGGATATCATTCCATTGCCACCTATACTAAACAATGATTAGTATTGCCTTTGTTAGAAGCAGTAACCGAAAACTAATCAAGGATATCATTCCATTGGCACCTATATTAAACAATGTTTAGTATTACCATTGTTAGAAGCAGCAACCGAAAAACTAATCAAGGTTATCATTCCATTGCCCCCTACACTAAACAATGATTAGTATTGCCTTTGTTAGAAGCAGTAACCGAAAACTAATCAAGGTTATCATTCCATTGCCCCCTACACTAAACAATGATTAGTATTGCCATTGTTAGAAGCAGTAACCGAAAACTAATCAAGGTTATCATTCCATTGCCCCCTACACTAAACAATGATTAGTATTGCCTTTGTTAGAAGCAGTAACCGAAAACTAATCAAGGTTATCATTCCATTGCCCCCTACACTAAACAATGATTAGTATTGCCATTGTTAGAAGCAGTAACCGAAAACTAATCAAGGATATCATTCCATTGCCCCCTACACTAAACAATGATTAGTATTGCCATTGTTAGAAGCAGTAACCGAAAAACTAATCAAGGTTATCATTCCATTGCCACCTACACTAAACAATGATTAGTATTGCCTTTGTTAGAAGCAGTAACCGAAAACTAATCAAGGATATCATTCCATTGGCACCTATACTAAACAAGGATTAGTATTGCCATTGCTGGAAGCAGTAACCGAAAAACTTATCAAGGTATCATTCCATTGGCACCTATATTAAACAATGTTTAGTATTACTATTGTTAGAAGCAGTAACCGAAAACTAATCAAGGTTATCATTCCATTGCCACCTACACTAAACAATGATTAGTATTGCCATTGTTAGAAGCAGTAACCGAAAAACTAATCAAGGTTATCATTCCATTGCCACCTACACTAAACAATGATTAGTATTGCCTTTGTTAGAAGCAGTAACCGAAAACTAATCAAGGATATCATTCCATTGGCACCTATATTAAACAATGTTTAGTATTACCATTGTTAGAAGCAGCAACCGAAAAATTAAGCGTGAAATGTTATTATGACCAACCTGCCAGGAGGAATAATTTTACCAGATGTTCAGCTAAAGAATAGTTTTAGATGTGAGATGATATTTCTTCTTTCTATTTACACATTCAAATATAATTGCTTAAGACGGTAATATAAAAGTATTTTTGTGTGGTGTAGTCCATGGATCGTAGTTTAGATGGAGCTGCTATATATGTCAAGGTTTAGCAAAATTGGGCTTTTAAATAGCTAATTAAGAAAACAACACACTATTAAAGCCATTAATGTAATATTAAACTACGTACCACTGAGTTCTTGGAGCCCCGTCGTGAAATCGGACAGTCTAAATTAGCAAATCGACCCTTCACCGTCAGATAGATCCTTACGTACACGAATACCATGGTTAAAAAGGGCATGAAGAAGGAGACCATTGAAGAGAAAATGACGTAAGTCTTATCACGTGAGTACGAACAGTTGTCGCCGGTCGAGTAGCTATTTAACCTGTGGTGAACAAATCACTCATCACAATATTTGTGCCAGTTACTATAACAATATGGTTAGCTTTATATATTATAAAACCCTTTTGTTAAAAGAAATTACAAACAATAAAAACCAATCTATTTTGTATCTTTATAACAAGAAAAGTTTTTTATTGATTACGAAATTAAATTTGATTAAGTTGTACGAAATTAAGTTGGGCTTGTTTCCTTTGTTACTATGAAAAAAATCTATTGAAAAGAAATAAAATAATTATTAATATTTATATAACACGTTATATAAATTTTCTGATATCGAGCACGGTTTAAAGGTCTTTTGATGCCTGTAAACCATTCGGAAACATTGATGGGTATTCTGAACAGGCTGGCATAAATTCGTTAATCTCCTCCTAGGTTTCACTAGAAAGTCAATGCCAAGGTCTTGGGGATAACTTGGGCGAAAGTAAACAGCAGCATAAAACGTAGGCTGGATGTTTGATGAGGGCCTGTAAATCATTGTGTAGCATTGATGGGTATTCTGAACAGGCTGGCATAAATTTGTTAATCTCCTCCTAGGTTTCACTAGAAAGTCAATGCCAAGGTCTTGGGGATAACTTGGGCGAATGTAAATAGTAGCATAAAACGTAGGCTGGATGTTTGATGAGGGCCTGTAAATCATTGGGTAGCATTGATAGGTATTCTGAACAGGCTGGCATAAATTTGTTACTCTCCTCTTAGGTTTCACTAGGAAAGTACAAATGCAGTTTAAATAGATCTCGCTACATAATATACGCGTTGACGACTTGATGGTTGAGGGGGTAGGTACATATTGGAAACACGTATTTGAATTCTAACAGCTACTCCCCTGCTGTAATAAAATGGATACATTTACTTCATACATTTATTTACATCTTGTATACATTTACTTCATACAACCGAACAATTACCTGTATAAAACAAACAAACGTTTATAGCAAATGTTTATATAAATTATATTTTATAGCCAAAATAAAATATATTTTACAAATTTGGATGAATAGATGACTAAAAGAGAGTTTTACCTGTCTGGGATAATTCGGTTACAGGAGACACTCGGTCAGGAAGGGCAGAAGGTAGGCAGATGCTAGCGTGATCCTTTTACGGTTGTAGGTAAAACTGAAATGATAACATCTGGGGCGAATCCTTAAAAGGCATTAACAGAAAATGAGTAAATAATAAAATTAAAGAATAAAATAACTTTAAAATAATCAAACAGAAAATCTGTTACAAGAATTTCATTTTCAGGATATTTATATTAGCTTGTAGGTTTTTAAACCCATTAATATTGATACAGTTAGTTATAAAAGTTACACATGTGGTGTTTAAAGTATTTTTGAAGTTACATTATTTTTGTGACACTAAAAAATTAGGTTCCTAATTCCTATCCATTAGAAGCATCGTATTTTCTCTCACCACAATGAACATGCTTTATACTTAACGTTAAAGGAATACTTGCCAAATCGGCGGGAATGTGATTCCAAAAGAGAGGCCCCAAACAAATACAACCTTCAAGAAAACGAAGAGACAGCAGTGCTTGTTTCTGTTGTACTTGATGGGGTCTGTCACGGCGGAGTACCTGTCGAGACTTATGGCGCACAGGCTCAGGATCGAAGCAGTGCACAGTGACACGTCGAAGGATACCCAAATGACGCACCACGTCTTACCAAACATCCATCCTTCTGTAACACATCAAAGGAAACTCTCTTAAGTATAACCATGCCTTGGCAGGGTCAAAAGGTTTAACATGGAACGCTTAAAACGATATTTTACTTGACAATTTTTTATAAAACTAGTTATTTTTTAGTTTTCTAAAAGTTTTTATTTTCACGTTATGCTCATCATATTTTATCCAGCTTCAAGAAAAGATTAGTTGTTAACCGTTGAGCGGGCGAATTACTCCGTGCCACAAATTTTTGCAATTCCTAAACTGGTAATAAAGGACTCTATGATTTGTTCTGAGATGTTGAGTATTCCATGTTCCTTACCTTATCTGCGTGATGCCAGGGTTGTATTGTTTTTCTTTCAATAGTTCATTTGCTATTTAGTTATAAAGACAACCACTACATATTGAGGTACTCTATTCCGCTGCGCGCCTGGAACTGTAACTACGATTCTTTGCATTGTGATCAGCCTGTCTTAGACTAGTGCCTTTATGACAGGTGTCTTATTCAGTTTGATCATTTTTCTGTGTTGTATAATTATTATTTCTTCATAAATGCTACTTATTATTTACATTTACTTCAATTCTCGTGAATTATGCTCCATCATGAATCCAGTAGAATCCTTGTGTCCTGTAGCCCAGTCAACAGAAGAATATTTCTTAACAAATTGGCGCCAGTTTAGGGAAGATCATTTGAAATAGTGAGCTAAACTCAGATCTCTTTCAAAAGATATTGTTCTCTTTATTGAAAATTTTTGATTGAGGAATTCGTACATTACGGAAACAAATAATTCAAAAACTAGATCTTGCTTACCTTGTGTAAAACACAAAACTTAACCAGCTAAAGTTCGTTGTACTTGTTGCAAAATATTTGTTTGTAAATCGCAAAGTCAACGACAAATTCGATGTCTCGATTGCACTAAGGAAACCGATAGTGAATAGTCTATATAAATAATAGAATATAAGTGATAATGTTTTAGGTCTAGACTGCATATTTTTTAAGTTTTGTAACTACGTGAATTTTTCAAATTATAGGTCAGATGAATGTTTTATTAGAATGTATGTTTTAAGAGAACTTGTACATTTTTACTCATACCTTAGTATTAGATGATCATGGATCTTTGTTTCAAGCTGAACTTTAAATTCAATGTATTTATTGTTAACAATAAATATTAAAAAGTATATTCTATTACTATATTATTATAATTAAATAATTGTCGATTAGATCCGTATTATAAATAATCGTACTCCATCTATTCTATGACTGTTAACTAAATATTGTGTTTAATTATAAATGCAATATATAAATAAAGTTATTCTTGATAGCTATAGTTACTGAGCAATAAAACAATAATCACCAAAAACAGACTAAATTATACGTTTTTAGAAAGAATTGAGACGTCCTGCTGTTAGAGGTACGGAGTACCCGGCGCCTGCCCAACGATCAAGTATAACTTTTAAGTTGAACTGTCTGCAACTAATTATTTAGAATACTTTACTGTGGTTAAATAATAATAAATAACACACAAAAAGCTCTAGCAAAAAATTTATTTTTCTAGTCTGAAGCCCATTTCGGTTATTACATATCCATCCTCAGAGGTGTTGCACAGAATATTCATGCATGTGTGTCGTACCTCTGAGAATGATTACTTGGTAACCTAAACATACATAAGTTTTGAGTAAGAATATTTTGTGGTTTGAGGTTCTGTATTATTTATTTATTAGTTGTAGTATTTATAGTTATGTTGACCAGTTTAAGATAACTCTCTGGTTGTCGCGTGTGTTGCTATTACACGTTTGGTCGGCAGAGGACTTTTGTCGCACACCGCTATTTTGTCTGTAAATCAATACTTTCTCTGATAAAACAGTAAGTAGTTGGTTTGTTTGAATAAAATGTTTACTGTTACTTTCAGTTATAATAGTACCTATATTAATTTTGTTTATTGTTTAAATTTAAAAAACTGGTATATTTACAGTGTTCATTTTTATTATATAGGGTGCTAAGACCGTTTTACCAGTATAGACATCAAGAACTAAGTAAAAACTATTAATTTACTTGGTTCGAAATAGTCGTTTCTTTGACGAAACCTAACTTGCTCCTCCTAGCCTCAGTTAAGGTTAGATAAAACTCTGAAGGTTTACAAAGAATATAAACATTCTTTGACGTTATCGCGGATTGAACCCACACTCTTTAGGTTAGTAATAAAGTCCTCTGCCCACTACACTAGCGTTTCTCACATCTCGGGGTACACGAAGAATATGAGGGGAATTTGCAATGTTTCGAAGTAAACACCTAACGATAAAACAAACAAACACTATATTCGAGCAAATATTTAAAGCCACTCTATGAACAACAATACATCACAGATCGCCAAAACAGCACAATGCAACACACCTGAGCAACAGTCTTGTACGTGTTACACAGTACTGATTCAATGCGAAACACGTCTGCTGAAAAACTTCAGTAACTTGTAGGTTTTAGATAAATGATATCGATAAGTACATGATAAATTTCATACTGCCTTATGGTCTTAAATTTTTTAAATTTAATTTTATAAATGCAAAGTCTAAGGAAACTACAAGATATAAATAGGTTTCAAGGGTGTAACTTATGCGTAGAACGCTTAATGTCTCACCGTTAATAAGGAAGAGAATTGCAAACGGCATTACGAAGAAAGCCACCAAGAAGTCTGCCAAGGCCAGCGAAAATATGTAACAGTTGACAGCCACCTGTAGCCGTTTGGTCGTCAAAATCGAAATCACCGTTAGTAAATTTCCAATCTGAAACAGAGAAAAGGTTATTTAGTAAGGTTAGCAACTTGGAAAAGGCGAACGGTTGTGTTTGAATCGTCAATATAGGCTACAAGTTGCTACGACATGAACTCGGGCATGTACACAGTACAAAATGAGTGTCTATGTGTCTACGTGTGTCCTGCGAGACTGGCGATGTAGCACAATATCCTAATACAGTAGAGTCTCCACAATTCGTGATAGATGGGACCGAGACCCCTTTGGATTTAAGGAGCCTCCGACTAAACGGAAAAAACGTTCCTATACATTAGACAAAATAGAGGCTCTAATGAACTCTAATACTATAATTAAGAATGTACAATATACGTTTATAGAACTGTATTTGTTACAGTACTTACACAAATTATTGTTGCTTTGGAATACATTATTCAGCACGATATTTACGATAGATTCACGATATATTTTTTGGAAAACGTTTTGTGACTTCTGAGTTTGTTTATCAGATCGTTTTCGTGCTGCGGTGTCACGTAGACGTCTTAGCATCTGTTGGCGTGTTGTCTGTTATTTAATATAGCACTTTTTAGTTTCCAAAGAGCCCGTTCCTTCACCGTGACCTATTTACCCTTCGTTTACTGTCTCGGTCGAACCTTCATCTTTATTCTCGTCCCTGACTCCACTAGTTTCTTGTACCATTTCAACAGTGATAACATGTGTTATTGTTACCTAAGTTCGTCTTTACTCATCCCTTGACTTCAGTAGTTTCTTGTACCATTTCAACAGTCATACCATGTGTTATTGTTATCTACGTTCGTCCTCACTCATCGCTGACTTCAGTAGTTTCTTGTACCATTTCAACAGTCATACCATGTGTTATTGTTACCTAAGTTCGTCCTCACTCATCGCTGACTTCAGTAGTTTCTTGTTCCATTTCAACAGTCATACCATGTGTTATTGTTACCTAAGTTCGTCCTCACTCATCCCTTGACTTACGCCCGCTCGATATTTTCACAACATGCAAGTTTACTCCAAAGAAATGGCAAATCTGTTTTTTCTTGTGGATCAATGCTACCACCAGCAGTTTTATTATGACTCAGGACTTAATTATTACCTACTTAATGTGTCTGCTTTTATTTCGTTCCATGACTCGGACCTACAGTGCACAACGTCCTTAAATGTAATTTTTTTATAAAGCCTACAATGTTTCTTCCCCTTCAGTCGCGTCCAAGAGAGATTGTAAAAGGCAGCGTCTGTATTTTTTCCCCTATATTCCAGAACTTCCTGATCCATCGGCTGGGTTGTAACACTCTTAAAAATAAGGTGTTACATATAAATTCATTTATATATTTAATTTTTATTTAATAATTATATCGTCCCAATATAAAAGAAAATTTTTGTTTTCTTGGTGCACATTGTGTAGCTAGCGTAGGTGGTGAGCGCTCCTAGCGGGCGAAATAGAAAAATATCGTACGAGTTAGTAACTTAGGGTAATAAGCACATCACGCCATGTGACGTAAACATGGTCTGATATCGCCTGATCCGAAGCACCAATCAAAAAAAAATCAAAATAATAAGTAAGGGTGGGAAATTCAGTTAGCGCGTCCTTGCAACGACCGCACTTCTCAAAACGTCTTTGAACGAGACGGACGTGATGGCATTTTCGGACATAACCTAGAAATTAGTAAGCTTCCAGTATTCAAAATTTAAGACGTCAATGCCGGTACCAAATTTTATAAACGCAACTAAAGAAGAAGTCAGAAGCGATTATTTACGTATTTCAAATAAGTAAAAGTTTATATCATTTTTGTTTAAGAGCGCTGATTTGTAAGAGCGATGTGTTAAGTGTACAAAAGCCATGTGCAGTAATTAATGATATGTGTTAAAGTGTTTTATAAGTAATGTACACAACCAGGTACGTTTTAGAAAATAATAAAGAAAATGTATTTGAATGGTAACTAAGTTGAATTTTAAATGATGAAAGGTTAACACATGAACGGTAGAAATTGTCCTTTGAATATTCACTTCTAAAATTAAATTGGAAAAACTTAAGTTGCTTCCTTCTCGATATATATAAATTTTAAAGGTTAATAAGTAATTAAAATATGTATGGAATAGTTAGCAGTAATTAAAAGTTAATTACTCGACACATTGGTGTCATTTGTTCTTTTGTAATTTGTCATTGATTAATAAATTGTATAACTTTGTATTTTAAAGCTTTAAATTATCATTTCAAGTAACCTAGTTCTACCTTCAAGATAAGAAGACCGCCATAGACAGACAGTATCTGCCTGAGCTATGACGTTAGAACTAGAAACCCTGGTAAGTAAGGTTAATTAATTTGTTAATTAGTAATTAACACACATTGTTAATAGAGATAAAACTCACCCGAGGTAAAAAGGGCTAGTCCGTTACAGGGTTAAGCTCGTAACGTTTGTAAATAATGCACGGATATCATCAGACCACAGTTGATCTTCATCGGGGTGCGAAGGTGCATTGTCTAACAGTAAATAATTGGAATTTCCTTTCCAATAGATAAAATAGTCTGAAATAGAGAATAGGCTAGAATTTAACGGAAGCTCGGAAAATCGAGATTCGGGTTTTCAAGACTAACATAAGCAAATGCTTAGGAGATGAATGGCATTATCGTTATAAAACAGTATTTAGAAGGCAGTTGTTAATGCTGTGACAAGTGAAAAACCAAGGCACATTATTTTCCAAAATAAATAATAGTTTTAAAGAGATTTATTAGCATGCAATTAAATTAGTAAAATTAAATATAATTTTCCCATATACATATAATTTAAGTACATGTGTTTTTATATTTTTAATTGTAATTATTTAAAAATATATTTCCAAACACACAGAATTCTTAATGACATCTTTCTAACATCTCTCTAGGAATATGCCTGACTGAAAATCTCTCTACAAATTAGCCTTCAAACACTTCCCTTTGTAGTACTGCGTTTACCCAACAGATGGCGATAGTGTGTAATATGAATAGGTCGCTAACTGTTGAATGTATAACTTGCAATGAAGTTTCTAAGGCACGTATAATGGCGAAACTTTCAAACTGTATGACACTGGATCTGTCAGATACACAGACAGGCGCGTATCCAAGGGGGGGGCGATGGGGCGATCGCCCCCCCAACCCTTAAGAACTTTGGGTTAAAAATCGACAATATATTATTAAATTAGGACTTTCTACTAAATTAGACTTTTACTTAAGTTAATTCGTCTTTTATTGTAAATAAAAAATAAAATTTTAATTTTTAATTTGAAAATGTGACGCATTCCCTCGGCATACCCTCGTAAACGTCTAAACGTTTTAACAACAGAAAGCGCTAGTGAAACATGATTTTCAATACGTAATTTTGCAAGCGTAATATTCGCAGTTGAGTCCGGAATTGTTCGTGTTGGAAGAATAACTACTTATATTAATTAATAAACTATTTTTATAATAATAGCTTATTATGAAATTAATAATATTCTCTAGCCATAAGTGTTATCGAAACTGGAATAATTATTTATTAAAAAGTCTAATTTGCTACGAATCTTTATCACGTTACCGATTTCTAACGCAAGCGTAGAAAGAACTTTTTCTGTTCTATGTTTTTACATACGTGCACGCGCGCGCGCGCGCACACACACATATTTTATATATATATATATATATATATATATATAATGCATCGATCGCCCCCCCCCCAAAGCAAGTCGCTGGATACGCGCCTGACAGAAGAGTTACATTTTCCGTTATTAGATTTGAGGAAAAAAAGAGCAGCAATTAAAAGAGTGAAAATGAAAACACAATTGT
Source organism: Prosapia bicincta (assembly GCA_036971475.1). Lineage (NCBI taxonomy): Eukaryota > Metazoa > Arthropoda > Insecta > Hemiptera > Cercopidae > Prosapia > Prosapia bicincta. The sequence continues at coordinate 30,189,827 of JBAIZL010000007.1, forward strand.
TCCAAGAGTACAAAAATACGTGAAAAGGTTGGTAAACAATCACAAATTTCTTCTGTTTCTCATTTTTTCTTGCGTTTTAATCTTTAACTTAGACGCATTTTTTACGTTAAAACCCTCTCATTGCGTTAATTTTTACAATTTACCTAGAGTTACTTTAGGAGCTAAAAACGTTTGAACTATCCAATTAAAATTATTGTAACAGATATCTATTGTTAAATACACTACTTACTGACAATGTTCAGCAGACGCGTTTCACCCTCGATCAGTGCATTGTACAATGCTGTGAGCCGTGGACTAGCAGTAACAATGCAATGTACTGGTGCGGAATGCGTCTGCTGAAAAATAAGAGTAAGTAGTGGTTTTCCTAAAGTTAAATCAAATTGAGTACAGCAAGTAGCTACCATGGTCTATAGCCCCATGGAACACGCTTCAGTTAAGCAACATGCTTTGTCACAACTGAGTACAGCAGGTAACTACCCCTAAGCATCTACAGCACCATGGGACACGCTTCAGCTAGGCAACATGCTTTCTTACAACTGAGTACAGCATGTAAACAACCATAAGCATCTATAGCCGCATGGAAAAGGCTTCTACTAGGCAAAATGCTTACTCACAACTGAGTACAGCAGGTAACCATCCCATAAGCATTTATAACCTCATGGAACTCGATCCAGCTAGGCAACATGCTTCCTTACACCTGAATAAAGCAGGTAGCCACCCCTAGGCGTCTATAGCCCGATTGAACAGGCTTCAGCTAGGCAACATGCTTCCTTACACCTGAATAAAGCAGGTAGCCACCCCTAGGCGTCTATAGCCCGATTGAACAGGCTTCAGCTAGGCAACATGCTTCCTTACATCTGAATAAAGCAGGTAGCCACCCCTAGGCGTCTATAGCCCGATTGAACAGGCTTCAGCTAGGACATGCTTTCTTACAACTGAGTACAGCACGTAGCCACCCTTAGGCGTCTATAGCCCCATGGACCATGTTTGAGCGAGGCAACATGCTTTCATACAACTGCGTACAGCAGGTAGTCACCTCTAGGCGTCTATAGCCCCATGGAACACGCTTCAGCTAGGCAACATACTACCTTACAACTGCGTACAGCAGGTAGCCACCCCTAAGCACATATAGTCCCATGTAAAAGGCTTCAGCTAGGCAACATGCTTTCTTACAACTGAGTACAGCAGGTAGCCTACCCTAAGCACACATAGCCCTATGGATCCGGCTTCAGCTAAAGAACATGCTTTCTTAAAACTGAGTACAGCAGGTAGCCACCCGTAAGCATCTATAGCCGCATGAAACAGGCTTCAGCTAAACAGCATGCTTTCCTACAACTGTATATAGTAGGTAGCCACCCCTAGGCCTCTATAGCTCGATTGAGCAGGCTTCATCTAGGACATGCTTATTTAAAACTGAGTACAGCAGGTAGCCACCCCTAGGCGTCAATTGCCCCATGGAACATGCTTCAGCTAGGCAACATGCATTCCTACAACTGCGTACAACAGGTAGTCACCACTAGGCGTCTATAACCCCATGGAACACGGTTGAGCTAGGCAACATAATTCCTTACAACTGAGTACAGCTGGTAGCTACCTCTAAGCACATATAACCCAATGGAACAGGCTTCAGCTAAGCTACATGCTTTCATAAAACTGAGTACAGCACGTAGCCACGCCTAGGCGTCTGTAGCCACATGGAACAGCCTTCAGCTAGGCAAAAAGTTTTCTTTTCACTGAGTACAGCAGGTAGCCTCCCCTAAACACATATAGCCCCATGGAACAGGCTTCAGCTAGGCAACATGCTTTCATACAACTGAGTACCGCAGGTAGCCACTCCAAGCACATATAGCCCTAAGGATCAGACTTCAGCTAAGCAACATGCTTTCTTACAACTGATTACAGCAGGTAGCCAAACCTAAGCACTAATAGTCCTATGGAACAGGCTTCAGCTAAGCAACATGCTTTTGTACAACTCAGTACAGCAGATAGCCACCCCGAAGAATCTATAGCCCCATGGATCCGGCTTCAGATAAGAAACATGCTTTCATACAACTGAGTACAACAGGTGGCCACCCCTAAGCATCTATAGCCCCATGGAACAAGCTTCAGCTAAGCAACATGCTTCCTTACAAATGAATACAGCAGGTAGCCAACCTTACGAAACTATAGCCCCATGGAACAGGCTTCAGCTAAGCAACATGCTATTTTACAACTGAGTACAACAGGTGGCCACCCCTTAGCAACTATAACCCCATGGAACAAGCTTCGGCTAAGCAACATGCCTTCTTAAAACTGAGTACAGCAGGTAGCCAAAACTAAGCACTAATAGTCCTATGGAACAGGCTTCAGGTAAGCAATAAGCTTTCTTACAACTGAGTACAGCAGATAGCCACCCCTAAGAATCTATAGCCCCATCAAACAGGCATCACCTAAGCGACATGCTTCCTTACATCTGACTAGAGCAGGTAGGCAAACCTAAGCACATATAGTCCTATGAAACAGGCTTCAGCTAACCAAAATGCTTTCTTAACACTGAGTACAGCATGTAGCCACCCCTAAGCACATATAGCCCCATGGAACAGGCTTCAGCTAAGCAACATGCTTTCTTACAACTGAGTACAGCAGGTAGTCATCTCTAGGCGTCTACAGCCACATGGAACACGGTTTAGCTAGGCAACATGCTTCCTTTTAACTGCGTACAGCTGATAGCCACCCCTAAGCACATATAGCCCCATGGAACATGCTTCAGCAAAGCAACATGCTTTCTTACAACTGGGTACAGCAGGTAGCCACCCCTAAGCATTTATAGCCACATGGATTCAGCTTCAGATAAGCAACATGATTTCTTATAACTGAGTACAGCAGGAATCAAACCCTAGGCGTCTATACTCCCTTGTAACAGGCTACAGCTAAGGAACATGCTTTCTTACAACTGAATACAGCAGGTAGCCACCCCTAGGCCTCTATAGCCAAATTGAGCAGGCTTCATCTAGGACATGCTTTCTTACAACTGAGTACAGCAGGTAGCCACCCTTAGGCGTCTATAGCCCCATGGACTATGCTTCAGCGAGGCAACATGCTTTCTTACAACTGCATATACACCTAAGCATCTATAGCCCCATGGAACATGCTTCAACTAAGCTACATGCTTTCTTACAACTGAGTACAGCAGGTAGCCTCCCCAAAGCAACTATTGCCCCATGGATCCTTTTAAATGGGGTTATATGTTATTAGGGATGGCTACCTGCTGTACCCAATTGTAAGAAAGCATGTTGCTTAGCTGAAGCCTGTTCCATGGCGCTATATGTGCTTACGGGTGGCTACCTGCTGTACTCAGTTGTGAGAAAGCTTGTTGCTTAGTTGAAACCTGTTCCATAGGGCTACCTAGAGGTAGCTACCTGCTGTACTCAGTTGTGAGAAAGCTTGTTGCTTAGTTGAAACCTGTTCCATAGGGCTACCTAGAGGTAGCTACCTGCTGTACTCAGTTGTAAGAAACATGTTGCTTAGATAAAGCCTGTTTCATGGGGCTTTAGATGCTTAGGGGGGGGTCTACCTGCTGTACTCAGTAGAAAGAAAGCTAGTTGCCTAGCTGAAGCCTATTCCATGGGGCTATAGATTCTTAGGGGTGGTTACCTGCTGTACTCAGTTGTAAGAAGGTATGTTGCCTACCTAAAGCCTTTTCCATGTGTCTAAAGACGCCTAGAGGTAGCTACCTGATGTACTCAATGGTAAGAAAGCGTGCTCCTTAGCTGAAGCCTGTTCCATGTGGCTATAGACGTCTAGGGGTGGCTACCTGTTGTACTCAGTTGTAAGAAAGCATGTTGCCTACCTGAAGCCTGTTCCATAGGGCTAAATGTGCTTACGGGTGGCTACCTGCTGTACGCAGTTGTAAGAAAGCATGTTTCTTAAATGAAGCCTGTTCCATGGGGATACCTAGGTGTGGCTACCTGCTGTACGCAGTTGTAAGAAAGCATGTTTCTTAAATGAAGCCTGTTCCATGGGGATACCTAGGTGTGGCTACCTGCTGTACTCAGTTGTATGAAAGCATGTTTCTTAAATGAAGCCTGTTCCATGGGGATACCTAGGTGTGGCTACCTGCTGTACTCAGTTGTATGAAAGCATGTTTCTTAAATGAACCCTGTTCCATGGGGATACCTAGGTGTGGCTACCTGCTGTACTCAGTTGTATGAAAGCATGTTTCTTAAATGAAGCCTGTTCCATGGGGATACCTAGGTGTGGCTACCTGCTGTACTCAGTTGTATGAAAGCATGTTTCTTAAATGAAGCCTGTTCCATGGGGATACCTAGGTGTGGCTACCTGCTGTACTCAGTTGTATGAAAGCATGTTTCTTAAATGAAGCCTGTTCCATGGGGATACCTAGGTGTGGCTACCTGCTGTACTCAGTTGTATGAAAGCATGTTTCTTAAATGAAGCCTGTTCCATGGGGATACCTAGGTGTGGCTACCTGCTGTACGCAGTTGTAAGAAAGCATGTTTCTTAAATGAAGCCTGTTCCATGGGGATACCTAGGTGTGGCTACCTGCTGTACGCAGTTGTAAGAAAGCATGTTTCTTAAATGAAGCCTGTTCCATGGGGATACCTAGGTGTGGCTACCTGCTGTACGCAGTTGTAAGAAAGCATGTTTCTTAAATGAAGCCTGTTCCATGGGGATACCTAGGTGTGGCTACCTGCTGTACGCAGTTGTAAGAAAGCATGTTTCTTAAATGAAGCCTGTTCCATGCGGATACCTAGGTGTGGCTACCTGCTGTACGCAGTTGTAAGAAAGCATGTTTCTTAAATGAAGCCTGTTCCATGGGGATACCTAGGTGTGGCTACCTGCTGTACGCAGTTGTAAGAAAGCATGTTTCTTAAATGAAGCCTGTTCCATGGGGATACCTAGGTGTGGCTACCTGCTGTACTCAGTTGTAAGAAAGCATGTTTCTTAAATGAAGCCTGTTCCATGGGGATACCTAGGTGTGGCTACCTGCTGTACGCAGTTGTAAGAAAGCATGTTTCTTAAATGAAGCCTGTTCCATGGGGATACCTAGGTGTGGCTACCTGCTGTACGCAGTTGTAAGAAAGCATGTTTCTTAAATAAAGCCTGTTCCATGGGGATACCTAGGTGTGGCTACCTGCTGTACGCAGTTGTAAGAAAGCATGTTTCTTAAATGAAGCCTGTTCCATGGGGATACCTAGGTGTGGCTACCTGCTGTACGCAGTTGTAAGAAAGCATGTTTCTTAAATGAAGCCTGTTCTATGGGGATACCTAGGTGTGGCTACCTGCTGTACGCAGTTGTAAGAAAGCATGTTTCTTAAATGAAGCCTGTTCCATGGGGATACCTAGGTGTGGCTACCTGCTGTACGCAGTTGTAAGAAAGCATGTTTCTTAAATGAAGCCTGTTCCATGGGGATACCTAGGTGTGGCTACCTGCTGTACGCAGTTGTAAGAAAGCATGTTTCTTAAATGAAGCCTGTTCCATGGGGATACCTAGGTGTGGCTACCTGCTGTACGCAGTTGTAAGAAAGCATGTTTCTTAAATGAAGCCTGTTCCATGGGGATACCTAGGTGTGGCTACCTGCTGTACGCAGTTGTAAGAAAGCATGTTTCTTAAATGAAGCCTGTTCCATGGGGATACCTAGGTGTGGCTACCTGCTGTACTCAGTTTTAAGAAAGCATGTTCCTTAGCTCAATCCTGTTCGATGGGGCTATAGATGCTTAGTGGTGGTTCCCTGCTGTACGCAGTTGTAAGAAAGCATGTTTCTTAAATGAAGCCTGTTCCATGGGGATACCTAGGTGTGGCTACCTGCTGTACTCAGTTTTAAGAAAGCATGTTCCTTAGCTCAATCCTGTTCGATGGGGCTGTAGATGCTTAGTGGTGGTTCCCTGCTGTACGCAGTTGTAAGAAAGCATGTTTCCTAGCTGAAGCCTGTTCCATGGGGCTATAGACGCCGAGATGTGTATTCAGTTGTAAGAAAGCATGTTTCTTAGCAGAAGCCTGTTCCATTGGGCTGTAGATGCTAAGGGGGGTACTACCTGCTGTACTCAGTTGTATGAATTCATGTTGCTTAGCTGAAGCCTCTTCCATGGGGTTATATGTGCTTAGGGGTGGCTACATGCTGTACTCAGTTGTAAGAAGTCATGTTGCTTAATTGTAGCATGTTACATGGGGCTATAGATGCTTAGTGGTGGTTACCATAACCATGCATGCTTTCTTACGACTGAATACAGCAGGTACCCACACCTAAGCACATATAGTCCCATGGAACCGGCTTCAGCTAGGCAACATGCTTTCTTACGACTGAGTACAACAGGTAGCCACACCTAAGCACTTATAGACCTATGGAACCGGCTTAAGCTAAGCACATGATTTCTTACAACTGAGTACAGCAGGTAGCCTCCTCTAGGCGTCTATAGCCACATGGAACAAGCTTTAGCTAAGCAATATGCTTTCTCACAACTGAGTACAGCAGGAAGCCACTCCTCAGCATATATAGCTTCATGGAACAGTCTTCAGATAAGCAACATGCTTTCTTACAACTGAGTACAGCAGGTAGCCACCCCTAAACATCTATAGCCCCATGGATCCGCCTTTAGATAAGCAACATGCTTTCTTACAAATGAGTACAGCAGGTAACTGTTCCAGGTAGCCCCATGGAACAGGCTTCTGCTAAGCAACATGATTTCATACAACTGAGAACAGCAGGTAGCACCTCTAAGCATCTACAGCCCCTTGGAACAGGCTTCAGCTAAGCAACATGCATTCTTACAACTGAGTACAGAAGGTAACCTCCACTAAGCATCTCTAGCCCCATCGAACAGGCTTCAGCTAATGAACATGCTTTCTTACAACTGAACACGTCTCCTCAAGGCGTCTATAGCCGCATGGATTCAGCTAAGCAACATATTTTTTTAAACATGAGTACAGCAGATAGCCACCCGTAAGCATCTATAGTCCATGGAAGAGGTTTCAGCTAAGCAACATGCTTTCTTACTACTGAGTACAGCAGGTAGCCACACCTAAGCACATATATACCCTTGGAACCGGCTTCAGCTAAGCAACATGCTTTCTTACAACTGAGTGCAGCAGGTAGCCCCCCTAAGCATCTACAGCCCCATGCATCCGGCTTCAGCTAAGCAACATGCATTTTTACAACTGAGTACAGCAGGTAGCCACCTCTAGGTAGCCCTATGGAACAGGCTTCAACTAAGCAACATGCTTTCTCACAACTGCGTACAGCAGGTAGCCACCGGTAAGCACATATAGCCCCGTGGAACCGGTTTCAGGTAGGTAACATGCTTTCTTAGAACTGAGTACAACAGGTAGTCACTCCTAGGCGCCTATAGCCCCATGGAATCGGCTTCAGCTAGGAAACATGCTTTCTTACAACTGAGTACAGCAGGTAACCACCACTAAGCATCTATAGCCCCATCGAAGAGGCTTCAGCTAAGGAACAAGTTTCTTACCACTGAGTACAGCAGGTAGCCACCTCAAGGCGTCTATAGCCACATGTAGCAGGTTTTAGCTAGGCAATATGCTTTCTCACAACCGAGAACAGCAGGTAGCCACCCGTGAGCACCTTAACCCCATGAAACACGCTTCAACTAGGCAACATACCTTCTTACAACTGAGTACAGCATGTAGCCATCCCTATGCACTTATAGCCCCATGGAACACACTTCATCTAGGCAACATACCTTCTTACAACTGAGTACAGCAGATAACCACCACTAAGCATCTATAGCCTCATGGAATAGGCTTCAGCTAGGCAACTAGCTTACTTTCAACTATGTACAGCACATAACCACCACTAAGCATCTATATCCCCATGGAACAGGCTTCAGCTAAGCAACATGCTTCTTTACAACTGAGTACACCAGGTAGCCACCCCTAAGCACATATAATTCCATGGAACCGGCTTCAGCTAAGCAACATGCTTTCTCACAACTGAGTACAGCAGGTAGCGTACTCTATGCGTCTATAGCCCCATGGAACAGGCTTCAGCTAAGCAACATGTTTCTTACAACTGAGTACAGCAGGTAGCCACCCCTTGGTAGCCCCATGGAACAGGCTTCAGCTAAGCAACATGTTTCTCACAACTGATTACAGCAGGTAGCCACCCCTAAGCACATGTAGCCCCATGGAACACGCTTCAGCTAGGCAACATACCTTCTTACAACTGAATACTGCAGGTAGCCACCCCTAAGCACATATAGCCCCATGGAATATGCTTCAGCTAAGTAACATGCTTTCTTACAATTGAGTACAGCAGGTTGCCACCCCTAAGCACAAATAGCCCCATGGAACAGGCTTCAGCTAGGCAACATGCTTTCTCACAACTGAGTACAGCAGATAGCCACCCCTAAGCATCTATAGCCCCATGGAACACGCTTCAGCTAGGCAACATGCTTTCTTAAAATTGAGTACAGCAGTTAACCACCCCTAAGCAACTATAACAACATTGATCCGGCTTCAGCTAGGCAACATGCTTTCTCACAACTGAGTACACAGGTAATCACCCCATGGCGTCTATAGCCCCATGGAACAGACTTCACCTAGGCAACATGCTTTCTCACAACTGAGTACAGCAGGTTACCACCCCTAAGCGTCTATAACTCCATGAAACACGCTTTAGCTAAGCAACATCTTTTCTTACAACTCAGTACAGCACTTAACACCCCTAACAATCTATAACCCCATGGATCACGCTTCGACTATGCAACATGCTTTCTCACAACTGAGTACAGCAGGTAACCACCCCTAGGCGTCTATAGGCCCATGGAACAGGCTTCAGCTAGGCAACATGCTTTATCACAACTGAGTACAGCAGGTAGCTACCCCTAAGCGTCTATAGCCCCATGGAGCTGGCTTCAGCTAGGCAACATGCTTTCTTACAACTGAGTACAGCAGGTAAACACCCCTAAGCATCTATATCCCCATGGATCACGCTTCGGCTAGGCAACATGCTTTCTCACAACTGAGCACAGGAGGTAACCAACCCTAAGCGTCTATAGCTGCATGGAACAGGCATCAGCTAAGCAACATACTTTCTTACAACTGGGTACAGCAGGTAACCACCCCTAAACGTCTATAGCCCCATGGATCAGGCTTCAGCTAGGCAACATGCTTTCTTACAACTGAGTCCAGCAGGTAAACACCCCTAAGCGTTTATAGCCCCATGGAACAGACTTCAGCTAGGCAACATGCTTTCTTACAACTGAGTACAGCAGGTAACCAACCCTAAGCGTTTATAGCCCCATAGAACAAGCTTCAGTTAGGCAACATGCTTTCTTACAACTGAGTACAGCAGGTAACCGACCCTAAGAGTCTATAGCCCCATGGAACAGACTTCAGCTAGGCAACATGCTTTCTTACAACTGAGTACAGCAGGTAACCAACCCTAAGCGTCTATAGCCCCATGGAACAAGCTTCAGCTAGGCAACATGCTTTCTTACAACTGGGTACAGCAGGTAACCACCCCTAAACGTCTATAGCCCCATGGAACAGACTTCAGCTAGGCAACATGCTTTCTTACAACTGAGTGCAGCAGGTAACCAACCCTAAGCGTCTATAGCCCCATGGAACAAGCTTCAGCTAGGCAACATGCTTTCTTACAACTGAGTACAGCAGGTAACCGACCCTAAGAGTCTATAGCCCCATGGAACAGACTTCAGCTAGGCAACATGCTTTCTTACAACTGAGTGCAGCAGGTAACCAACCCTAAGCGTCTATAGCCCCATGGAACAAGCTTCAGCTAGGCAACATGCTTTCTTACAACTGAGTACAGCAGGTAACCGACCCTAAGAGTCTATAGCCCCATGGAACAGACTTCAGCTAGGCAACATGCTTTCTTACAACTGAGTACAGCAGGTAACCGACCCTAAGGGTCTATAGCCCCATGGAACAGACTTCAGCTAGGCAACATGCTTTCTTACAACTGAGTACAGCAGGTAACCAACCCTAAGCGTCTATAGCCCCATGGAACAAGCTTCAGCTAGGCAACATGCTTTCTTACAACTGAGTACAACAGGTAACCAACCCTAAGAGTCTATAGCCCCATGGAACAGACTTCAGCTAGGCAACATGCTTTCTTACAACTGAGTACAACAGGTAACCGACCCTAAGAGTCTATAGCCCCATGGAACAGACTTCAGCTAGGCAACATGCTTTCTTACAACTGAGTACAGCAGGTAACCGACCCTAAGAGTCTATAGCCCCATGGAACAGACTTCAGCTAGGCAACATGCTTTCTTACAACTGAGTACAGCAGGTAACCAACCCTAAGCGTCTATAGCCCCATGGAACAAGCTTCAGCTAGGCAACATGCTTTCTTACAACGGAGTACAGCAGGTAAACGCTTCTATCGTGTAACAAATCGTGTTATGATTATATAAATATAATATAAAATCTAATATTAACATAATAAATTAGTAGCGTTAATTTAAAAATCGTCCGTTTCTTTCCGTCATCTTTTAAATACTATTTACATTTGTCCAATGTTGCAAACTATATTCCATGCAACTCTGAAGCACTCAACGCTCACACATACACGCGCCGATCGACTACCTCGTGTTCATAAGTTACCTACTAGCCCATGGTCTACATTAGTAATTTCTTTTTAGACGTAATTTAAGGTAATGTTTATTGTCAGTGGCAATGTTACTTTTTGTATAATAGAATATCAAGTCTAATTATTCAATATCAGTTATTAGTTATTTAAAATGACATTTTAAATAATGAATCTTAGTTCAATAAATTCATTATAATGATATAATTTGTTTTTTATTAGGAATATAAAAATGTCTTTGGGAGAGTTTAATACTTTGGTCAAGATAAATTGAATGCGGTAAGTTAGATTTTTAGTAAATATTTTTTCAACAATATGGAGTAACTTAGAGCAAGTGGTATGTAATTTTTAATTTTAAATAAATAAAACCTGTGAACCATAAAAAGCTCTAAAAAATCTTTGGAGGAGATAATTAAAAGAATAACTCTGTAATTGAGCTATTCTTTTAATCATTTCCTCTGTTTATGATTGCTTTGCAATCGAAATGTACATTACAACTTTATTAAAATATCTTTGTAGTTAAGAGGATTTATTTACTTGAAAATTAAAAAATATTGTAAATCAATTTATATAGGCCAGTTGGACGGCAGCCCTCCTTGTATCGTCAGCAGGGAATGTTTACATCCTGCATTGAGCCTATCTGTAAGTACAAACCTCCTAGCATTCATTGCCTTACTCATTACTGATCCCCTTACACAGGAAAAGCAATGACTTACTCAGGCAACACAAGAAGGGAATGTATCGTCAGCAGGGAATGTTTACATCCTGCATTGAGCCTATCTGTAAGTACAAACCTCCTAGCATTCACTGCCTTACTCATTACTGATCCCCTTACACAGGAAAGGCAATGACTTACTCAGGCAACACAAGAAGGAAATGCAAACAATGCAAATCGTACTACTATTAATGAGAGTAATATAGATGAATTTATGTGTGAGAAGCAAGGAAATCTCCAGAAAATTGCTGTCCTTGGTTGTGAATCTACCTTGGAATGAATGCATCCCACTGCTTTTAGTTGTTAAATCGTGTAAGAAACAACTAGACGACGCAATTCCAGTGAGTGGAATTTAATTACCTAATGAAAACTTCGAGGAGACCAATGCTGACAATCCTTCCTTCAAAATTACGTCAGAAACGATTGTGTGATATTCATATTGCCCACGTATATCGATTTAATGTTTAGATTTAGTTCACGCAGGTCGAGCTAATTAGAAACGATATGATGACTAGTAATCTAATTACTAAAAATCGACGTTAATTAGTATGACTCACAATGGGCTACCAAAATTGGTTCCTAAACGATTTTCTATGTCTCCAGAACTAACTTAGGAGTACATTGCAAAAATACTGTTTCAACTGTTGACGGGTTGAGAAGTTCTTGATAATATCAATAGTTGTATACTGACGAAAAGCTTCGAGGTATTGTAGGAATATTCTTAAATTTATCTTATTTAATAAATACTGTTTTTAACTAGTAAAGTCGCCTAAAATCAATCACAAAACCGTCATTGACATCAAGTTGTAGCATTATATATGCATAATATTTTTAAATGAAGTATATTATTTATATACACCTTGAGGTTTGCGTGCGTTTTGTGTGCGTGTGCGCGCGTGCGCGCGCGTGCGTGTGTGTGTGTGTGTGTGTGTGTGTGTGTGTGTGTGTGTGTGTGTGTGTGTGTGTGTGTGTGTGCGTGCGTGCGTGCGTGTGTGTGTGTGTGTGTGTGTGTGTGTGTGTGTGCGTGCGTGCGTGCGTGCGTACGTGCGTGCGTGTGTGTGTGTGTGTGTGTGTGTGTGTGTGTGTGTGTGTGTGTGTGTGTGTGTGTGTGTGTGTGTGTGTGTGTGTGCGTGTGAGTGTGCGTGCGTGTGTGTGTGTGTGTGTGTGTGTGTGTGTGTGTGTGTGTGTGTGTGTGTGTGTGTGTGTGTGTGTGTGTGTGTGTGTGTGTGTGTGTGTGTGTGTGTGTGTGTGTGTGTGTGTGTGTGTGTGTGTGTGTGTGTGTGTGTGCGTGTGTGTGTGCAGAGATAGAGGAGAGAGAGAGAGAACTGATGCATATACTAAAACCCAACAAACACATCGCACCGAAGCCACGTTTTGGAAATATTAAGAGAGAATACACTTTGAGACCTAAATTCTTCACTGTCAGGTTTACTCTAGGTTGTATTGGGATACCATTAGCGATGAACAATGTAATTCGATCACATAATCAATCCGTTTCTGCGAGGTTGAACATTTAGGATAGCTCCAGGTTGTAGTTCACCTTACCCCACATCACATCAGGCGATCAGGCATAATGGATTATATTCTAAGTTATAGGTATAATAATGAAGGCACATAAACCTCAAAGGTAGGTCTAATCTTTTGAAGTATCTAAATAGCTGTTGTAACCCGATGTAACGGTACGAAAAGGCAAATGGAAATAGGTAGAACATAAGAGTCCCTTAGAGACGGTTAGACTTACTCTCGGCCACAATGATGGTAGGTGTCTACTCACTAAACGGAAGTTCAAAATTAATGAGCATTACACCATACAAAATGTTGTTAAAATACTAACAAAAATTTAATAAACTGTTGAAAGCATAAAACCTAGGTCACGAGAAGAATGCATCTCACTTTGGCACAGTGTTGCATGTCAAAGTTTATCTGAGAAATCCCACTCTGCTAATATTCGTTAAAGAGCTAAAGTGAAGTTCAAGTGAAGGTTTTGGCCCCTACTCTCCTACATCAGTTTATACCGTTCTGAGGCGTTCAGCATTTGAAGTTTACGAAATAACTTTTTCAGTAAATAGAACGACACAGATCAAGTTAAAAGGCAAATCTGTGAGTTTCTTTCATTTAAAACTTACCAAACAGGTTATGGACAAAGTTTGTAAGCAATGAAAATTAAACTCATTACAGATCTTGATTAAAGAATAATTTTGAAGATCAAAGCGGATAAAACAACGAGCGAGACAATCCAAAATGGCGAAGAAAACAAAGCAGAGATTAGAGACGCGTAACTCCGTGACCAGTCCAAAGAGTTAATAACACGGACGTAAATTCAAGAGTCTGTAAGAAGACTAAGTCACATGCCTGCTAAATGTAGTCGTTACTGACTCACGTTGTATTGAACAGAGATCACAGCGCTGTGATTAGCCACTCAGTGTGCGCAGTAGCTTCACAATCAAGTCAAATAAAATAAAATTACAACCGGTACTAAATACGGTTTTCTAATTAGAAATTTGTATGGAAAGCTACAGTTATGAATATATTGCTCCCAAAAAAAAATTTGTATATATATATATATATAACTTATTCCTTAGGATTTATTTTTAAAAAAAACGTTTTCTTTTCATCACAACAGGAAGAAATAATTTCATAAAAAATAATTTCCACAAACATAAAATAAACCTTACATAACTTATTCCTAAAGATTTATTTTTTTAAAAAAAACTTTTTTTTCATCACAACAGGAAGAAATATTTTCATAAAAAAACATTTCCACAAACATAAAATAAACCTTACAGTATAATAAACTAATTTCTAAGATCTTTGCGAAAAGCTTTTCAATGTGTATTTACCTCGAAGAAGCGATTACGTGCGTGTCCCAATAGCAGATAGCATTAGTTCAGAGTGTTTGTACTGCAAAGTGTTTCTATTGCCCTTTTTATTATAACATCTTTCTAAATACTCTATACAGACTTGAAGCTTCCATTCAGACTAGAAAATAACGGTATCAATAAAATCGAACTTCATGTATTTACCGCAACGGTAGATCTATAGCACAAAGCGCATTGAGCTGCTTGTACTCTAATACTCTTAGTTCCAGCAAGCATCATTTCCCTTCCTAGTGTAAAAGTAGGCACCTAGTTCCATTCTTCATTTGCTTGTATTCCATCCTTATTTATTCTTTTTCTAACAAAGTAGTTTATTGATTAAACTTCCCACATGTCTCTCACTAACCGTCCTCCCGTCCTATCGCTCTCTTGTATCAAGCGCGTATAATTAATAGATACCTACCCTATACCCATCCTTGTCCCTTTTACCATATTGATTTCGTGTGTGTGTGTGTGTGTGTGTGTGTGTGTGTGTGTGTGTGTGTGTGTGTGTGTGTGTGTGTGTGAGTGTGTGTGTGTGTGTGTTTATGTGATTGTGTGTTTATATATACATACACATATATATATATATGTGTGTGTGTGTGTGTGTGTGTGTGAGTGTGTGTGTGTGTGTGTGTGTTCGTGTGTTCGTGTGTGTGCGTATGTGAGTGTGTATCTGAGTGTGCTTGCGTGTGTGTGTTTATATATATATATATATATATATATATATATATGTGTGTGTGTGTGTGTGTGTGTGTGTTGCGACGGGTAGAATTCTGATTAGCAAATACCGTCGCAATAATATTAACATTTCGTTAAGTAAAAATCTGAAAGCAAAGCCATTAGAAGGGATAAGGGGTTTTGTATATTTTAAAAAACAAGTAAATTACATGGAAATGAGAGAAAACCTCAAAATACTCCTACAATCACCATCGACATTCGAGAAGACGCAGCTTGTCAAGAGGGAAAAGAATATCTTTTTAAAAAGTTAAAGATGTAAAGAATTTCAAACAATGGCTTTATTTAACTCATGAACTAGGGGGGGTAGTGGTTAGTGGGGGAAATTCCCACCACAAAATGGAGGAATCCTCCAAACATGTTTATAAATATGAAATAGAATTAAATTGTTAGTAAATTGGAATTTTTTTTAAATAGAGAAAGTTATAAATTGTTTTGGAAAGAAATTAATTAAGTAAGTGTTAGAAATTAAAGGCTTTTTAAAATATAAAAAATTAGCGATAAATGAATAAAATGTAAACAGGTGTTAAGAAATTTTTTTATAAGTTTTGTGCAAAAGAAGTCAAATAAGACAAAGGATTTAACAGAAAAGGTTTCTTTTTTAGTATTTTAGACCAACGTTAAATATGTAAAATTATTTAATGATAATCAAGTAAAATTATTAAATAAGAGAGGGTTAAAATTAATGAATGAGAATTAATTAAAATTAATTAATAATAAGCAATTAAAATTAATTAATGAGAAAGAGTTAAAATTAATAATGGGAATAAATTAAAATTAATTAATGAAAAATTAATTAACATTTATAAATCAGATTTTATTAAAATATAAAGGGGCTTAAGGGTTTACAAAATTATTTGGAATTAAAATAAAAGGGTTGTGAAATAGGAAAAAGGGGACAAAACTAAAATGTGAAACAATTTCTTTGATTTAGAGTAGACAATAAAAATAAAAAGTAAATATTCAGCAAAGATTATGTGGGTCTAGTAAATCAATTTTTAGGCTACGATTTTCAAGTTAAGATGTAATATGTTTGTTTAATTAGTTATAGAAGTATAAAAAATTGATGGTTAATATAAATTATGTTTTTCAAAATATTAATTGTGTTAAATGGGATAAAATTGTGTATTGATATAACTTATGTTTTTCAAAGGATCAGTTTTTAAATTAAAAGGGTTAAAGTTATTTATTGATGAAGTCAAGTTGTAAAAGTTCCATTGTCTAATTTTATTTACAAGAGTTTAAAATCAAATGTTCAAGATTTGCAAAATCACATAAAATGATTGTTTATTTTAAAGGGTTTGAAAAAGGTATTGTCAAAGATAAAGACAGTTTTATTTTAAAAAATGAAACAAATTTGATTTTGAATATTGAAGGGTTAAATGAACATCATTAAATTACACTTTTCAGTTAATATAACTAAAAATTATTTTTCTTATAACTTTTGGTGTTAATATAAATTCAGTAAGAAGTTTACTTAAATTTTGTATAGAAGGGGTAAAAGAAAGGTTTAACTGAGTAAAGAGTTACCACTGACATTGTAATGTGTATATTTTAGAATATAAAAAAAGAGATAAAGTAATACGAAACAGAAATGAATTGTTAATATTTTAAAGAGCTAGTTAAAATAAGAAAATTGCAAAATGTGCTGTAATTTCAAAATTAAGGGTAAAATAAAAATGTAATTTTTACTAACTTGCCAACAAAACAATAGTGTTTTCATTTAAAACAGATTTCTTACACACTCCTAAAACCAAAGGGTCATTTCGCCAAAAAAATGCCTTCAAAGAACTCATTCCCCGGGAAATACGTACCCAAAGGGTTAAATTTCAGCAAGTTAGGTTTTTTATAATAAAGTCCAGTGACTTGTTCTCTGGCAGATTTTGGCGGGTCATTGCACAGTATCCTAGTTTGGCTAGGATAGGCCCTGTCAGAATTCTGAGCTTGCGGAGGGGCGAGGGTGGCCCGTGCGGGGCGGGTCGGCCCGCGGGCGGCGCGGTGCGCGCTCCGCTGCAGTGTGTGTGTGTGTGTGTGTGTGTGTGTGTGTGTGTGTGTGTGTGTGTTTGTTTTTTTGTGTTGTGTATTTGTGTGTTTGTTTGTGTGTTTGTTTGTTTGTGTGTTTGTGTTAATGTTTAACTTGGTGTTGGTGTTTTGTGTTGGAGTTTGTGTTAGTTTTTGTTTTTATGTTTGTGTTGGTGTTTGTAAAGGTGTTTGTGATGATGTTGGTGTTGGTATTGGTGTTAGTGTTGGTGTTGGGGATTATGTTAGTGTTGATGTTGATGTTAGTGTTGGTTTGGGTGTTGGTGTTTGTGTTTGTTTTGGTGTTTTTGTTGGTGTTGGTGTTAGTGTAAGCGTTGGTGCTTGTGTTGATGTTTATGTTGGTGATTGTGTTGGTGTTTTTGTTGAAGTTTTGTGTTTGTATTTTGTGTTTTTTTTGTGTTTTTGTTTGTGTTGGTGTTGTTGTTAGTGTTCGTTTTGTTGTGGGTGTTGGTATTGATGCTTGTGTTGATGTTGGTGTTTGTTGGTGTTTGTGTTGGTGTTGATGTTGGTGTTTCTTTTAGTGTTGGTGTTGGTGTTGATGTTGGTGTGTTGTTGATGTTGTAGTTGGTGTCGGTGTTGGTGTTGGTGTTAGTGTTTGTGTTGGTGTTGATGTTGGTGTTGTTGTTGATGTTGTAGTTGGTGTTGATATTGGTCATAGTGTTTGTGTTGGTGTTAGTGTTAGTGTTGGTGTTTGTATTGGTGTTTGTGATGGTGTTGGTGTTAGTGTTGCAGTTTGTATTGGTGTTTGTGTTGGTTTTGGTTTTGATGATTGTGTTTGTGATGGTGTCAGTGTTGGTGTTGGTAATTATGTTGATGTTGGTGTTTGTGTTAATGTTGTCGTTGGTAAAAGTAATGGTGTTGGTGTTGGTGTGTGTGGATGTTTGTGTTGGTGTAAATGTTGGTTCTAGTGTGTGTTAGTGTTAGTGTTGTTGTGGTCGTAGGTGTTGGTCTTGGTGGTGATGTTAGTGTTGGTGTTTGTGTTGATGTTGGTGTTGGTGTTGGTGTTGATGTTGGTGTTTGTGTTATTGTAGGTATTGGTTTTGGTTTTAATGTTGGTGTGTGTGTTGGTGTTGTGCAACGGGTAGGATTGGAATTAGCAAATACCGTCGCAATAATATTAAAATTTCGTAATGTAAAAATGTGAAAGCAAAGCCATTAGAAGGGATAAGGGGTTTTGTATATTTTAAAAAACAAGTAAATTACACGGAAATGAGAGAAAACCTCAAAATACTCCTACAATCACCATCGACATTAGAGAAGACGCGGCTTGTCAAGAGGGAAAGGAGATGCCCTGTACCACAATTCGCGAAAACGCCGGATAGAAGAGTTAAACCCAAATTAAAGAAACATACAATATTTTGATCATTTTGGAGTGAGCCTGCTTTGTATGCGAAAGTGGAAGCCCAGCGGAGGAAAAAGTCGCATGATGTCGTGACGTAGATCTTAGAAGCCAACCCATTGGTTGACAAAACATGGTACGATACGTCTCGTGGGAACGAGAAAGCCCAGCGGGGGTTAAAATAAACAGCGTTATTCGAGACTTCAAAGAGGGAGGACGTCGGTCCCGTCGCACTAGGTCACAAGCCTTTGTTTCAGTTTGTGATCTGTAAATGACGACGATGAAAATGACGTGCTAAGCGTGAGACTGGTCGTCGCTAAAATGTAGTTGCGTGTGGTTTGGAACCCTTTTGGAGGAGGTAACTTCTCCAAAAGTGGTCTCCAAAGTTTAACATCTATGTGGCGGCGTTCTTAAGAAGTTTGTGTGTGTTAGAGGTGAACAATATGAAAAATTATTATATATGAACCTTTTATATATGAACAGTGAAAAATAAATAATTAAATAAATAATTGAACAATAAGAACTTAAGAACTGAAAGAGGGAGAGCAAAGTTTTATAAATTTCAAAATCGGGATATAAAATTCTACTACGTCAACGCAGAAGGGTCGTACTGAAAGGGTAGACAAAGGAATTCAAGCATAGACAGCAGGAATCGGTCAAGATCGGCGACACTCGCATACCAAAATGGCCACTCCAGAAACAAACGATCTCGAGGGAGAAGAAAGAAAAATCTACCCGGATTTAGGAGTAACCCTGCGATTAAGGTCAGGTTAATTTCTCTCTTTTTCATTTATTTAAATTAAAAATTCTATATTGAACAATCTTTGGAGAAAGTTGACATTTTAAATAATTCAATTTCAAATAAAATTTCTTTTTAAAAAAGTTAAAGATTTTCAAACAATGGCTTTGTTTAATTCAGGAACTAGAGGGGGTAGTAGTTAGTGGGGGAAATTCCCACCACAAAATGGAGGAGTCCTCCAAACTAGTTTATAAATATGAAATAAAATTAAATTGTTAGTAAATTGGACATTTTTTTAAATAGAGAAAGTTATAAACTGTTTTGGAAAGAAATTAATTAGGTAAATGTTAGAAATTAAAGGCTTTTTAAATATAAAAAATTAGCGATAAATGAATAAAATGTAAACAGGTGTTAAGAAATTTTTTTATGAGTTTTGTGCAAAAGAAGTCAAATAAGACAGATGATTCAACAGAAAAGGTTTTTTTTAAATTTTAGACCAACGTTAAATATTTAAAATTATTAAATGATAATCAAGTAAAATTATTAAATGAGAAATAGTTAAAGTTAATTAATGAAAATTAATTAAAATTAATAAATAATAAGCAATTAAAATTAATTAATGAGAAAGGGTTACAATTAATTAATGGGAATAAATTAAAATTAATTAATGTATTATTAATTAACATTTATAAATCACATTTAATTAAAATATGAAGGGGTTTAAGGGTTTACAAAATTATTTGGAATTAAAGTAAAAGGGTTGTGAAATAGAAAAAAGGGGACAAAACTAAAATGTGAAACAATTTCTTTGATTTAAAGTAGACAATAAAAATAAAAAAGTAAATATTCAGCAAAGATTATGTGGGTCTAGTAAATCAATTTTTAGGCTAAGATTTTCAAGTTAAGATGTAATATGTTTGTTTAATTAGTTATAGAAGTATAAAAAATTGTTGGTTGGTATAACTTGGTTTTTTTTATATTAATTGTTTTAAATGAGATAAGATTGTTTAGTGGTATAACTTTTGTTTTTCAAAAAGTTTAATGTTTTTTTAAATGGGATAAAATTGTGTATTGATATAACTTATGTTATTCAAAGGATCAGTTTTTAAATTAAAAGGGTTAAAGTTATTTGTTGATGAAGTCAAGTTTTAAAAGTTCCATTGTCTAATTTTATTTACAAGAGTTTAAAATCAAATGTTCAAGATTTGCATAATCACATAAAATGATTGTTTATTTCAAAGGGTTTGGAAAAGGTATTGTCAAAGATAAAGACAGTTTTTTTTTTAATGAAACAAATTTGATTTTGAATATTGAAGGGTTAAATGAACATAATTAAATGACACTTTTCAGTTAATATAACTAAAAATTATTTTTCTTATAAATTTTGGTGTTAATATAAATTCAGTAAGTAGTTTACTTAAATTTTGTATAGAAGGGGTAAACGAAAGGGTTAACTGAGTAAAGAGTTACCACTGACATTGAAATGTGTATATTTTAGAATATAAAAAAAGAGATAAAGTAATACGAAACAGAAATGAATTGTTAATATTTTAAAGAGCTAGTTAAAATAAGAAAATTGCAAAATGTGCTGTAATTTCAAAATTAAGGGTAAAATAAAAATGTAATATTTACTAACTTACTAACACAACAATAGTGTTTTAATTTAAAAGAGATTTCTTACGCAATCCTAAAACCAAAGAGTCATTTCGCCAAAAAGATGCCTTCAAAGAACTCTGTTGGTGTTGGTGTTATGGTTGGTGTTTGTGTTGATGTTGGTAATGGTGTAGGAGTTGGTGGTAATGCTGATGGTGTTGGTGTTTGTGTTAGTTTTGGTGTTGGCGTATGTGTTGATATTTTTGTTGGTGTTTGTGTAGGTGCAGGTGTAAGTGTTTGTGTTGGTGTTGGTGTTATGGTTGGTGTTTATGTTGATGTTGGTAATGGTGTTGGTGTTGGTGGTAATGCTGATGTTGGTGTTGTTGGTATTGGTGTAGGTGTTGGTGTTGGGGATGGTGTTGGCGTGGGTGTAGGTGTAGGTGTTGGTGTTGGTTTGTGTTTGTGTTCGTATTTGTGTTTGTGTTCGTGTTCGTGTACGTGTTCCTGTTCGTGTTTGTGTTTGTGTTTGTGTGTGCGCGCGTGTGCGTGTGGGCTTGTATATTTATGTTTTCCCTTTAAAATTACTATTCATATAAGGGTGTTTCATAGACATACCATCCTAAGTCCCTACTTATCATCATGTTCTCTTTTCTTCCTTTCCCTTTCAGTTACAAAGAAATGTAAGGAGTGGCTGATTCCCCTATGTCCCTTCAATATATGTTCGTTTTCCCGTCCGTATCCCTAATCCTAAATGAGAGTGTAAACCTTAGGGATCGGTTTTAGTCCCTTCCTTATCATCATGTACTCCTACTTATTCTTGTTAGTGAACGTAACCAATAGACCTAGGTTCCTTCTACCTGTTTTTCTTCCCCATCTCAATTCCTACAAGGAAATGTAATGAATAGTCATCTCCCTTAAGTCCCTTCCTGGTCTTCGGGCCCTTATCTGTCCTTTGTCTCTACTATTGACTGTAACTAACAGAAGCGCCCTCCTTGTTTACCGGTTTCCCTACCTAGTGTTACAAAGAAATGTATTGAATAAGTATTTCATCCCATATCGCTCCCTTATCATTACGTATTTCTGAATAACCTATTCCTTTTCCTGCAAAGGAGTGCAATGAGAAAACTAATCCCTTATGTCCCCAATTGAGAATAGGTCAGTTATTATACACAGTTTACTCGATATCATGATATTGCAATCGTATCGGGATATTTGTGTTCCCGTGTAATTGGCTTAAGATGTTTACATTGCTTTTATCATGCTTTATAGGATAAAATTTCCAAATCACTGACCACAACTATAATATCTAGCATACAATTTGTAGAGATTCAAAGCCGTGAGTGTAAGAGATATTGAGGATTTACGTTTGAACAATTTTCCTTTTAACAAAATTAATTATTCCAAAGTTGAAACGGACCTGAGGTGTAATGAGAGTTTAGAACAATGGTTTTCTAAAATAGGATCGGCATTCATTCTATTGAAGTGCATTCAGGCGAACTAAACGCGATAATTAGTTAGTAAGGTATAACATTTCGTTTTGCGGATTCAATTTAATCTTACTGTGAAATGAAAATATATTCAATGTCTGTTCTATAAGATTCAAGCATAGAGATCTGTGCTGCACAAAGTGTATCAAAGTATCGCAGGGGCGGGTGTTTTATACTTCATAACAATCAGAACCAAAAATGTCGTTCCGATAATCCAATTGTTGGCGGGAATTAGTTGCTTTGGCGAACGTGGCGCGCGATGAATAAATCGATCAGTTTATGTTTCTCGTCGTAAACGTGTGCTTGGAGAAGGGCTGTTGACCGAGCCATAAAACTAGGCGCCAAGGTACAAACTATGGCTGATGTTTAGACCTGTACGTTCTGGGTTTACCTCGAGTGGAAAACCAATCGGGCGAATTAAACCAGACCAACAGAATATCTGATGCTATTATCGACATCAGTAAAAGGTATAATTTATTTTGGAGATTAGTTATCTGGTGAAATACACGTGGTATCCAGGCCTCACACCTTCCTGGAGTTATTTTTTTTTATTTTCCTCATAAATACATCAAAAAAAATTAAAATATAAAAATAAAAATAAAATGGGAATTAGAACATAGACGTTGGCAGGATAGGAGAACGCCTGTCCATAAAAACGTCATGAAGGTATATAACGCCCTGGAAGCGAACTGGCGCTGACTTGTAATTAGGCTGATGACTGATAGCTACAGTCCAGCAAATCGCCATTCCAAAGGCAGGCCCGTAGAGGGTGGATAAAGGTCCGATTGCGTGTAATGGACTGAAGCAATCAGAGGAACGTTCTTACGGAATGGACGTTCGAAAGGTTCTAATTCGAAAGTTCTAAAAGGGCGGGCGGAGCCGTATCTACTGGACGGAGAATCGTCACGTTGCAGAAGCGGCAAATACCAGTTGATGGAAGCTCCAAGGATAGGGAAAATATATAACTTAATTGTACAGAAGACGAGGACGAATTTGAGGAACAATGTCTGAGGAACACATCAAGGAGTACTAAGGGAATCCGTTTCACTAATCTCATGCATCCGTGTTCAGGGAAACCGTGATACAGTGGAACATTGGCAATAGAAGTTGCATAGAGGATCTTAAAGTAACTCTGAGAAATGTGTCTCTTACGTTCATCTGTATACAAGAGGCACATCTCCACGGATCACACAATTCCTTATCTATACGCTCGTAGTGTTTATATGCTGTAAGACCTGTTACACTTGCCATCTGTGAGTTGATTTGCTCGTACTCGAGCCAGACGCCATTGTACAAACGTTTGCAGAGGTGAGGTGTTAGTGTGACAATGTCTATTCAAGTATAATACTGAAACGTTTTATTCGCGAAATTACATGGCTCAGGTTCTCGACATGTAGACGACCTTGAAACGGTAGCGTCTCTGGGAACAATGTACAATCGTGTTAAACGTGATTTCGTTCAAACAAATGTAGTGGCACGAAGAATGTTCAGCACTTGTTGCATCTCCCCTGCGACGTCGAGAATGCTTCCCTGTGTTTTCATTACAATGCACTAGTTTACTAAGATATACTTTTGTAAATATTATGTAAAACAATTTCAGACTTAATAAGGGCAATGAACATGGTGTCGAAACATCGTCTTTATAATAAACTATTTAACCTAACTCGTTTATCAGAAATTATACTTGAAAAGAATATTCATACGAGAACCTAAACAAATATGAATTACAAATTAAAACTGGTCTTCTGATCAATTCTGTTCACCTCACATGCGTACGATACGCACACGAGTTGTGCCTTTTCATTGCTTATGCTTCTGGGTAACCACTTCCAACGCATCGCGACTTGTCTTCGTGAGATAAAGCAAGAAATAATGTAATAACAAAGAATAAAAGAGCGCATTACTAACAGCACACGCCATACTCTTACAACTTTCCAACTATAATAAAATGCTATTGTTATGTACTCATGCTATTGTTATAATATTCATGTATTTAGAAACGAGCTATTTATTAATCCTACTCTAACCGCTCGTCTTTGTTTAATGTTTCACTAAAAGTACATTAACTACACGATTTTAAATGGTCTTTTAATATTTCGGCATACAGAATTATATAATAGATCATATTTATCATATAAAGGCACCCCATCTATTTCGAAGTCTACTAAATTTAGTCTTACGTCAGGAAAGTGATTACAACAAAATACTACTCGTGCTTTCAGTAGCTTGACAGCCTAATGGCGTGAGTTGATCTGTCATTACATCTCTCACGACAGTATGTAGAGGAACGTGGCACTCTACGCGTGACGATTATATCTAGATCTTCTCTCTCTGGTCTTACGTCAGGAAAGTGATTACAACAAAATACTACTAGTGCTTTCAGTAGCTTGACAGCCTAATGGCGTGAGTAGATCTGTCATTACATCTCCACGACAGTATGTAGAGGAACGTGTCACTCTACGCGTGACGTATATATCTAGATCTTTTCCCTCTATCTCTTACGTCAGAGAAGTGATTACAACAAAATACTACTCGTGCTTTCAGTAGCT
>JBAIZL010000007.1:30221946-30234446 GCA_036971475.1 Prosapia bicincta
TTTCCTCTACCTTACTTCTCTTTGCTTTCCCCCTCTCTATCTCGGTATTTCCTCTCTTTTTCTAGTTTTTCATCCTTCTATTTCTTCCCTTCTTTCCTTCTTAGTCTTAGACTTCCTTCTCTCTCTACTCTCTCCTATCTCTCTCGGTTTATCCTCTCACTTTCGGTCTTTCTTTTTTCTCCATCTCCCTATTTCTCTCTCCCCTCTTTGTCTCCCCCTCTTTTTCTTTACCTAACCGAGGCATTAATTCGTCCTTGTTGGCATGTTTGTCCCACTCTATAGATATACTATCATGCTGCTATCATACTATCGAGTTTTACTCTACAGTACAACCGGCTTTCAATGTTTTATACTTTAATATTGGTTAAGATATAAATAGGTTATATAAAGTGGGAACACCAGGTCATGCAACATAGTTTCTCTCATCGCTAAGGTAGCTCGGCGATATTAAGCAAACAGAAACCTAACTCGACCAAGCGCGAGATATACCGAGGCAAATGTGACGGATAGGAAGGGCCCACATTCAATTGCCGTCATATTTAATAAAGGACAGCCAACACCCCAACTTTGTGATTAGTTGGTGTTACCTTGATTAAATATACGGGGTGTAGAATAAACTGTGCCAGGCGAATTCTTTCGACACTAGAAAAACCGCCCGTCAGTTTTGCCCATTTACTTTGTAACAGAGTAACCAAGTAACTGTTAACAGAGTAACAAACAATAATTAAGTGAATAAGTTATTTGCCGTACATCTAACTGTACACTATGAAATAGTCCGCGTTGTTTTTTCACGCAATGTTTTAATTAACGGCTTAATATCACGCGAACACAAATAGGTCCCTTCAGATTAATGGCGTCATTGAAATACCCTCTCCGGTCGGTAGTGAATGGGTAGACGCTAATGTCAATTGCAAAATGGATTTACTATCGCTGAAAGTGAAAAATAAAAACACAAAATGTGGATTTGAGAACAAAATACATAGTATTACTGAATCAAGATAAATATGTTTAGACATTATCAGAACAATTTTAATTTTAACTGTGCAACCGATATAATTGTGATACATATAAAGAGCACCAGAAAATAATAGGGTACCCTTGTTGCATAAACTACT
Source organism: Prosapia bicincta (assembly GCA_036971475.1). NCBI lineage: Eukaryota > Metazoa > Arthropoda > Insecta > Hemiptera > Cercopidae > Prosapia > Prosapia bicincta. Next base: position 30,223,062 of record JBAIZL010000007.1, read on the forward strand.
TTACCGGGCGAATATTGTTTTAAATAAAGAGGAGTGTTTCCAGTTTCGGTTTTTATACATTGTTAAGTTAAAACTGTATTTAATTGAAAAATGCTTTAATTTATATGGTAATATATATATATATATATATATATATATATATATATATATATATATAAATATATATATCATATACACATGTATGTATAATATATATGCATAATATGTATATATATATATATATACACATATTATAACATATACATTATATATATATATATATATATATATATATATATAACATATACAAATATATGTATAATATATATGCATATTATGTATATATATATATATATATATATATATATATATATATACACACATATTATAACATGTACAATATATGTGTATATATATATATATATATATATATATATATATATATATACACATATTATATCATATACAATATATGTGTATATATATAAAAACAAACAGCAACACAAAAATAATAAGTTATGACATAACTAACATGTACCCTAGTATCCCAATAGAAGAAACCATAGAAATAATAAAAAACAAACTAATACACAATAACGAAAAAAGAACCACAATAGATAGTATCATTACGCTAACCAAACACATATGTAACCAAAATTACTTCCAATTTAACAATAAATACTATAAACAAACAACTGGACTCCCCATGGGATCACCCATATCATCAGTCATGTCAGAAATATATTTACAACACTTTGAACAAATAATAATTAAACCTATACTAAACACACACAATATTTCACTATGGACAAGGTATGTAGATGATGTACTTGTAATATACCAACCTACCATTCAAAACGAACACATCATAATATTAAACAAACTAAATACATACAACGAAAACATTCAATTCACCGTCGAAACAGAAACTAATAGAACAATCAACTATCTCGACATCACATTAAATATAAAGATAATAAAATAGAAACTACAGTATACAGGAAACCTACATCCAACAACACCACAATACACTACAAATCTAACCACCCCTGGACACACAAAATAAACACTTATAGTAACATGATAAACAAAGCAATAAAATACACACAGGATAACAAACAAAAATTAAAGGAAGAATTAGATAACATTACAAAAATAGCAATAGAAAATGGATACAGAATGATTCGACAATGGTCAAGTGACCGAAAGGTGCATCATCACTCAAGGTAAAATCATTGCACTTGATGGTGAATAAAATTACTTACAATAGTAATATATTAACTTCATATATATATACACATAACAAAGTATGTATTCTTGTGTAACAATGTTAATAAACAAGAGAAACACGAATACAAGAATAATTTATTGAATTATACAATCCACAAATATATATATAGGCCTATATATTATAACGACATTCATTAAGTTAGGAGAACTATTTATAAAATATTTAAACATGTGAGATCGTATCGCACTGTCGCTACCTAACAAAGGGAGTTTTGTATATTAACACAAACATATTAAACGTACAAACCCAATACAAATCACACATACTATTTGATACTATAAAAAACCTGCCTTTAAAACCGTCACCGCTTAACCTAACATCTCCAAGAAGACACTGAGGAAGACCGCCACATAGCGTTCGAAAACGTTCTGTTTTAGTAAAGTACCACAAATTTACAGTTCAGACAGGCATAAACTAATGTTAAACTGAATTATATAACATATTATTATATGTAACAACCATTTTCCAATTTATTTCGAGAGTGTAGTACTGATAATTTCTTTAAATCTTGTGTTTTTAAATACTGTATTATTTAAATTAAAACTTATTCTTACCAAATATATTTAATACAGAGATAATTAGTTGTATATTTTGTGTGTTAACGTATTATTTCTGTGCAATAGACGTATAACTAAAGTAAGTTGTTTTTGTTTCGAGAGAGATAAGATTTATGTTAATATTTTTACGCTTAGGTCCTAGAGATACTGACGGATAATTATTTAGTAACCGATGGTGCCGAGTAAATATCTAAATATGTGTTGGGCAGTGGCTATAGTTGTTATATTCAAACCCATGTACGTGGATAGAATTCGTGAATTCAGTTCTTCATAAAACTCAAAAACACCTAGGATTAGTAATTTTTAATGTAATTATCTATTTGAAAATTTATTTTATCAGTCTTATTTAAATTGTAGGGCTTCATTAATTGTTTGGTGATTAGTGTAAGTATTGGTTCTTACTTCTGGTCGCTATAAAACCTTTACAATCGTGAAATTTTAGATCATTATGTTTGACTAGTCGTTAAGATAATAGCTTATTGTTTGACAGTACTAAATATATTTATTTCTATTTCAGAAAGTCTTAATGAATTTAGTATAACGATATTATATATATATATATATATATATATATATATATATATATATATATATATATATATAACGAATATATATATATATATATATATATATATATAACGAATATATATATATATATATATATATATATATATATAACGAATATATATATATATATATATATATATATATATATATATATATATATATATAATACAATTCTTTAGTATTCCTGATAATGTTGCCACGAAAAGCTTTGAATTGTACGTTCAATAAATTATTCTTGTATTTGTAAATTGTCTTATTTCTTTATTAATACACAAGAATACATATTATAGTATTTATATATATATATATATATATATATATATATATATATATTTAAGATCAAATAATATACACAAATACAGGAATATTTAATTTATTGAATAATAAACTCAAAGCTTTTCGTTGGTTTACATTACCAACATCCTCAGGAGTTACAATACTAAGAATGATAAAACAAACTGTCTAACAAACATAAAGCTACTAGATAAAGCATTACACAGTTGCCAAATCTATTACAATATTGCCAAACCTATTCCACTGCTGCCACAACATTATATACATTGAACAAAGTATGGTATTTAGAACGTATTTGAATTTGTTCATCTATTAATTTGTTATTAATATTATGCTATATATATATATATATATATATATATATATATATATATATATATATATATATATATATATATATATATATATTCGTTTGTTGTCGCAATCTATCTAATAGAGACAATCTGGCTAAATAGGTTTTAGAAAGGTAAATATTAAGTTATTACTTGGAAATTATCAATTGCTACAATAAAGTGACGTTTGTTATGTTTTTCCGGTAAATTGTAAGAACTAAATACAGTTTACAATAAAAAGCAAAGTCGTCGATATTTAACTATTGTGACACGAAGTTCAAGACTAACAAATACAATCCAATTTAAACACAGCACTCTCAAAAACGTTCAGTTTTTGTGTTGTACATCTTCAGGTTTTTGTATAAATTATACTATTTTTGTATTTAGTTGGCAAAAAAACACTACTTACTGATTTATCCAGCAGACGCTTTTCGCACTAGGTCAGCGCATTTATCAATGCTGTGAGTCACTGACAAGATTGTTGCTCAGGTGTGTTGTGTTGGTGTGAGTTTGTGGTGTATTTCTGTTCTGTGGTGTGTTATTGTTCATAGAGTAGTTTTTAATTATGTGCTCAAATATAGTATTAGGATTTTTAGATTGGTGTCTATGTCAGTCTGTGAGTGTAGTGTGTTTTGTATGTGTATGGCAAAATTTGATATGGGTTGTGTCTTTCTTATCTGTTTTACGTGTTCGTTGTATCTTGGGGTAAATGTTCTCCCTGTTTGTCCTTTGTAAAAGCTGGGACAGTTGTTGCATGCAATCTTGTATACGCCTTCCCTGTCGTGTTTTTGAACTATGTAGGTATTTTTTAATTGTGTTGGATGTTGTGAATGCTACTTTGTATTTAAGTTTTCGGAACGTGGAAGCTATTTTTTGTGATGTGTTGTTGTGATATGTAAGTGTTATATATTTTTGTGGTTTTGTGTTATTGTTTTTGTTGTGTAATGTGTTTGTTTTTTTGTGCATTATGTTGTCTATGAAGGTGTGTTTGTATCCTTTTTTATAGGTTATGTGTGTTAGCTTTCTCGTTCCGCAAACCTAATTACAAAGTAGCATTCACAACATCTAACACAATTAAAAAACTCCTACACAATTCAAAAACACACCAGGGTAAACACTACAGGGCAGGCGTATACAAGATTACATGCAACAACTGTACCAGCTTTTACGTAGGACAAACGGGGAGAAAGTTTACCACAAGATACAACGAACACGTAAAACAGATGAGAAAGACACAACCCACATCAAATTTTTCCATACACATACAAAACACACTAGACTCACAGACTAACATAGACACCAATCTAAAAATCCTACATTACATTAAAAAATCAGCAAACTTAACACAGTAGAAAACTATGAGATATATAAACACCATAAATACTATCCACAACACATTCTAAATGACAAAACACACTCACAATCAAACACTATATTTGAGCACATAATTAACAACTACTCACCACAAACAGAAATACACCACAGACACACCAACATAACACACCTGAGCAACAGTCTTGTCCATGACTCACGGCATGGAATAATACACTGACCTAGTACGAAACGCGTGTGATGAATAAATCAGTAAGTAGTGGTTTTTTGCCAAGTTAATACAACTCTGCAGTATTTATGGAATTATATAACTTATATTCCACAGCAAATAAAATGTTTTGCTACTTTCTTGAGTATGATCTGTAGTGATAAAATTACACTTTACAGCACACGTACGATAGAGCAAAATGTTGCACGATTAGACTGACCACCACGCATCATGCAGAACACATCCGGTTGTTGCTTACTGTGTTATTACGTTGCATACTCTGCAGTATTTCCAGATACGTGATTCTTTTACTAAACAATTTGAAATCGTTTTAAACCAGTTCCAACAGGTGTTTAGATTAGGCAGTGTTGTGTAGTTCAGTTTGTTGGTACTTGTGTAAAGCGATATTTTGTCTTTCCCTAAGTGTTTCGTGTGTGAATAATCATTTACACCTCTCTGCACTCGCAGAAAACCTCTGCCTTAACAAACATTTTGGAAATAATTCTTTTCGTTATTTCGGTTTTTAAATGTAATTCGGATGATTTTTGTTTCACAAATTTCAAGTGGGTCCTCTGAGCCAGCAAGCGCGCGAGCTTTGTACTCTTCTATAAGGAAGTAACCTTAACCCTTCTCAGGTCAGCGCGGGACACTACGCTAAATGTCTAGACAATCTTTTATGCTTAAATTAAGTTTAAAATTTTAATAAAACCTGAAAATTAATTTCATAAACGAATTTATTAAAATCAAATTGAATGAAATTAATGCAAGTGTGCACTATTGCAGAAAGGCAAAAAAGACGAATTAGTTGTTTTGCAAAAAATGAAATTATAATGTGCGTAGACTAAAATAGATAGTATTTTGCAACAATTATAAAACATGAAATACCTCGAATGTAAAGAAAGTAGTAACATGAGTGAGAACGAAAGTGGCTACGTTTTCCAACCAACTCTGACCAAAGGCTATGTTCGGCACTACCCTCTTTCCTTTTTTGTTGTTTTCTGAATAATTTCACACTCTTCAACTAATAACTAAGCTTGTTCATAATTGTGAAGTTCAAAGTTTAACTGGTTTTAGGGTAAAGCTTGTTTCATCCACTAGATCGTATAGCTTTCTCCGTACTGGGAGAGTCCAGAAGCTACGTGTCCGTCACAATGGATGCCTTTAATAAAAAAAAGAAACATTTACTCTTAAACTCTAAAAAAAAAAGCAGAAAAGTACAACTACACACAGCGACTATGCCTAGAACGCCATAAGCAAAGTGCAGAAAAGTACCACAGAACCACTGCACCTGGAACGCCATGAGCAAAGTGCACAAAAGTACTACTATATGCATCCACTGTATCTGGAAAGCCATAGGCAAAGTGCAAAAAAGTACCACTACACGGAGCCACTGTGCTTGGAATGCCATAAGCAGGGTAAAGAAATGTACAAATACACACAGCTACTATGCCTAGAACGCCATAACCAAAGTGAAGAAAAGTATTACTACACGGAGCCACTGTGCTTGGAATGCCATAAGCAGGGTAAAGAAATGTACAAATACACACAGCTACTATGCCTAGAACGCCATAACCAAAGTGAAGAAAAGTACCACTACACGGAGCCACTGTGCTTGGAATGCCATAAGCAGGGTAAAGAAATGTACAAATACACACAGCTACTATGCCTAGAACGCCATAACCAAAGTGAAGAAAAGTACCACTACACGGAGCCACTGTGCTTGGAATGCCATAAGCAGGGTAAAGAAATGTACAAATACACACAGCTACTATGCCTAGAACGCCATAACCAAAGTGAAGAAAAGTATTACTACACGGAGCCACTGTGCTTGGAATGCCATAAGCAGGGTAAAGAAATGTACAAAGACACACAGCTACTATGCCTAGAACGCCATAACCAAAGTGAAGAAAAGTACCACTACACGGAGCCACTGTGCTTGGAATGCCATAAGCAGAGTGAAGAAAAGTACAAATACACACAGCTACTATGCCTAGAACGCCATAACCAAAGTGAAGAAAAGTATTACTACACGGAGCCACTGTGCTTGGAATGCCATAAGCAGAGTGAAGAAATGTACAAATACACACAGCTACTATGCCTAGAACGCCATAACTAAAGTGAAGAAAAGTATTACTACACGGAGCCACTGTGCTTGGAATGCCATAAGCAGAGTGAAGAAATGTACAAATATACACAGCTACTATGCCTAGAACGCCATAACCAAAGTGAAGAAAAGTATTACTACACGGAGCCACTGTGCTTGGAATGCCATAAGCAGAGTGAAGAAAAGTACAAATACACACAGCTACTATGCCTAGAACGCCATAAGCAAAGTGAAGAAAAGTATTACTACACGGAGCCACTGTGCTTGGAATGCCATAAGCAGAGTGAAGAAAAGTACAAATACACACAGCTACTATGCCTAGAACGCCATAAGCAAAGTGAAGAAAAGTATTACTACACGGAGCCACTGTGCTTGGAATGAAATAAGCAGAGTGAAGAAATGTACAAATACACACAGCTACTATGCCTAGAACGCCATAACCAAAGTGAAGAAAAGTATTACTACACGGAGCCACTGTGCTTGGAATGCCATAAGCAGAGTGAAAAAAAGTACAAATACACACAGCTACTATGCCTAGAACGCCATAAGCAAAGTGAAGAAAAGTATTACTACACGGAGCCACTGTGCTTGGAATGCCATAAGCAGAGTGAAGAAATGTACAAATACACACAGCTACTATGCCTAGAACGCCATAACCAAAGTGAAGAAAAGTATTACTACACGGAGCCACTGTGCTTGGAATGCCATAAGCAGAGTGAAGAAATGTACAAATACACACAGCTACTATGCCTAGAACGCCATAACCAAAATGAAGAAAAGTATTACTACACGGAGCCACTGTGCTTGGAATGCCATAAGCAGAGTGAAGAAAAGTACAAATATACACAGCTACTATGCCTAGAACGCCATAAGCAAAGTGAAGAAAAGTATTACTACACGGAGCCACTGTGCTTGGAATGCCATAAGCAGAGTGAAGAAAAGTACAAATATACACAGCTACTATGCCTAGAACGCCATAAGCAAAGTGAAGAAAAGTATTACTACACGGAGCCACTGTGCTTGGAATGCCATAAGCAGAGTGAAGAAATGTACAAATACACACAGCTACTATGCCTAGAACGCCATAACCAAAGTGAAGAAAAGTATTACTACACGGAGCCACTGTGCTTGGAATGCCATAAGCAAGGTAAAGAAATGTACAAATACACACAGCTACTATGCCTAGAACGCCATAACCAAAGTGAAGAAAAGTATTACTACACGGAGCCACTGTGCTTGGAATGCCATAAGCAGAGTGAAGAAAAGTACAAATATACACAGCCACTATGCCTAGAACGCCATAAGCAAAGTGAAGAAAAGTACCACTTCATAGAGCCACTGTACCTGGAATACCATAGGCAAATTGCAGAAAAGTACTACTACATGGATCCACTGTATCTGAATCGCCATAAGCAAATTGCAGAAAAGTACCACTACGCATAGCCCCTGTGCCTGAAACGCCATAAGCAAAGTGCAGAAAAGTACCACTACGCATAGCCCCTGTGCCTGAAACGCCATAAGCAAAGTGTAGAAAAGTATCACTACACCTAGTTACTGTGAATGGAACGCCATAAGCAAAGTGCAGAAAAGTACCACTACGCATAGCCCCTGTGCCTGAAACGCCATAAGCAAAGTGAAGAAAAGTATCACTACACCTAGCTACTGTGAATGGAACGCCATAAGCAAAGTGCAGAAAAGTACCACTACGCATAGCCCCTGTGCCTGAAACGCCATAAGCAAAGTGAAGAAAAGTATCACTACACCTAGCTACTGTGAATGGAACGCCATAAGCAAAGTGCAGAAAAGTACCACTACGCATAGCCCCTGTGCCTGAAACGCCATAAGCAAAGTGAAGAAAAGTATCACTACACCTAGCTACTGTGAATGGAACGCCATAAGCAAAGTGCAGAAAAGTACCACTACGCATAGCCCCTGTGCCTGAAACGCCATAAGCAAAGTGAAGAAAAGTATCACTACACCTAGCTACTGTGAATGGAACGCCATAAGCAAAGTGCAGAAAAGTACCACTACGCATAGCCCCTGTGCCTGAAACGCCATAAGCAAAGTGAAGAAAAGTATCACTACACCTAGCTACTGTGAATGGAACGCCATAAGCAAAGTGCAGAAAAGTACCACTACGCATAGCCCCTGTGCCTGAAACGCCATAAGCAAAGTGAAGAAAAGTATCACTACACCTAGCTACTGTGAATGGAACGCCATAAGCAAAGTGCAGAAAAGTACCACTACGCATAGCCCCTGTGCCTGAAACGCCATAAGCAAAGTGCAGAAAAGTACCACTACGCATAGCCCCTGTGCCTGAAACGCCATAAGCAAAGTGAAGAAAAGTATCACTACACCTAGCTACTGTTAATGGAACGCCATAAGCAAAGTGAAGAAGAGTACAACTACAATGATCCACTGTGCCTGTAACGCCATAAACAAAGTGCATAAAATTAGTCTGACGCTAAGATTAACAATTGGCGGGCTTTTTACCTGTGGGCGGTTCAAATAAAACTAATGAGAACAACTAAATGCAAACGATCCAAATTAATCGCACTGTAACAAGCGTCACAAAGTGTTAATGAGACATTCGAACAAGAAAGGATAAAATGAACATGTTTTTTTCATAGAAAAGAGGGCAAAGAATAAGAAAATTGAACATGAAAAAAATCATCTGAATGAAAAAAATTGTCTATAAGAGCTTGATAAGGATAATTACCTTTTTCAATTAAGTAGTATCACATGTTTCTCTGATTTAATTACCATTACTATTTTGTATTTGTTGCTATAAATTATTAAAAATTATTTAGAGACAAATTATTCAAGATTCACACCTGATGAAGATGATATACCTAAAACGCGCTATTAACAAATGACCAGGTTCGGAAAAGCCTATGTAAAATATAAAAACAGTCATACTGTATAACAATATTTAAAAGTGTTTTACCAGATCTTGACTACACTTCCATTTATAGGGTCGGTTCAAAATGAGTTTGAAACGCAATGTCTAACGCTCTTGTGTTTTCCACACAACCAATTTTTAATATAACACTCATGTGAAATGAGAGTTTCTAGCCCAGGGCGTGGTAGGGTGGTGCACAACTCGCTGTCAGCCTGCATTTAATTAGTCTCTGTGAAAAGTTTATTCCCAGAATTGGCCGCAATTTATAAATAGATAGTGAATAGATCTCTGTATGTGACGGCAAAACGACGCTGTTGTGAGGCCAAAAGTCTCTTATCTTTGCGCAAAATGAGGGTGCAGACGGGGGTGAGGCCTGGAATCATGCTGATCACGATTAGATAAAGGGAATATTCAGAGATGCAATACCGACTCCCCGCGTCCCACTGGTGATCGAAATCTTTTATAGATTTATACTTTTAAAACCTCTATTTTAAGAACGTTTTTAGATTTTTCAAGTGTTTACTGTTGCAACCTATTTAGAAGGAGTGGTTTTGCCACAGGCTGGGTTGAAGAAATAAAAGTTTTAAAATTCGTTGCGCTCGAAAAACATAAGAGAAATAGAGTTCGAAATGTATGTATTTCTTTTTCAGTTAATCGCCTTTGACTCTCCGCCTACCGTCTTACATTATTGCCTGCTTTGTACACTGACGTATTTGCCGACATCTCTTTTGTCTTTACCTTTAACTTGGATTTTCAATATAAACAGCAATAGCTTTATTCCGACGAACAAAATTTCTTCTGTTTTATATTTAGTCCCAAAGTGTAACTTACATCTTTGTCACACAATAGTTTAAATGAATAATGTAATAATATTAATGAGTTCGAAAAAATATTAACCATTAAAGTTGTAAAACTTGAAATAAATTATATTTTTCACTCTAAATTATCCACACTAAAAAAGGAACTGTCAATACAAACAGCTATGTTATATAGACTGCAGCAGCGTGATGCACTTTGAAGGTATCATGACGAGAGTTCATGTAAAATAATGTTAACTCTAATTTGATGCCTCTATTCTAACGAGTGGTGCGGATGGACTTTTTGAACGTGCTATATTTCTTAAATAATTGTATGTTCATATAACGTTTGTTTATGTCTGATAAAACCACTATAACTAAAGATATTGTGGACGCCTTAGCATTGTTTCTGGAAACACAAAATAAAATTACACGGAGAGTAGTCCTAACATATGGATAGATTTTACAGAATAATTCAGAAAACTCAAACTGAATCCAGTTACGTACTTAACCAACTGACATTGTAATCAGGGTTTGGTGCAGACGTAATAAACTGATACTAATTATGCTCTTGTCTAATAATCTCTGTACACTGATCGCTGTCAGTAGCACTAACAGATGTCAATAGACAGCGCAAAGCAACACTGTTACTGTTCAAAGTAAACTAAAAATAAAACCAACAAGTCTCCACAACTCTGAAATAACTTCTTAAATAAACATTCGTAAATATCCAGTCTCGAAATCTGTTTTGCTGTTCTTAATAAGTGAGTATTTAACTTGTTTTAGGAAATCTAAGAATCGTGGCCTTTGCTGTTGCGAGTAGAGGCAAGCGCGCATTTCTCCACGTAGGAACGTCTAAAAGCAAAACGGGATACCACTCACTGCAACATACACGCTGTCCACGTAACGACTTATAGAGTAAAAGAAGGATAAATTCCTTCAGCTCTTACATTACTTCCTTAAGCTGTGACAAATGCTCTCTTCGTCCTCATGTTTGAACCAAGAATATAAAACTGATTCCT
>JBAIZL010000007.1:30239446-30349446 GCA_036971475.1 Prosapia bicincta
ACCGTACCACCCGACACGACTGAACTCCCCGACCATCTCTGTTGGGTTGAGCTCTACACACGTTCCGACCATGACTACCGTTAGTAGCCAACTTGTTCTCGTGAAGTGAGGTTGTGATCTCGAAGTGCTCTGGATTTGTTTGCCAATGGCACCACATTTATCAAAAATGCAAAAAATTGGTTCATCTTTAGCCGTTATGGTTATTGCTGATGAATAGAAGGAGAAAAAGAGAAGTTTATGGGCGAAGAAGTGGTTAATGGAGCGGAAAAAGTTTTCGCACATGAACCTACTTCGGGAACTTGAAGAAAATGATTTCCGAAATTATTTGAGAATGGATGAGGATTGTTTCCTACAGTTGCTAGCTAAAGTGAAACCTTTCATTGAAAGAACAAATACAGTCATGAGGGAAAGCGTAAGTGCTGAAGAACGGCTTGTTGTGACACTCCGCTATTTAGCAACTGGGAGGTCGTTGGAAGATTTAAAGTTTAGTGCTGCCATATTTCCGCAACTGTTATCATCAATTATACCACTATTTGGTACACTGTTTGGAAAATGCCCAGAAGGGAATTATATGTCTCATTTCTCCGATCCCTGTTCGAATAGCTGTCACACTGGTCATCCCACAAACAGCGGTAAGTTTTTAAGTTCTCCAGTAAAGCTTCGATCATAGTTTTCTCTCCGCCGGAACTTGAGACATTTTTGGTACTTCAGATACAATCAACAGTGAATGGCTACCTAAAGTTAACTGATTCGCGTGTCGGTTGGCCGACAACGCTACACACGTGCCAACCCGACAGGTTTCTAGGGTGGGGGAGTCGGCTGTCGGGATATCACGTTGACCCAACCAGATCGGTTGGCCCGACTGTCAGGTACAATCTTTTCTGTCGGCCGACAAGCCTACACACTGACCAACCGTTGGGTCCAACATTGTTGGGCACGACAGTTGGGTGGTTTTGTCGGGACGTGTGTAGCGGGTTTTAGGTGGGCTCAGTTAGCTGAAACATCTCGACGGACATTTACTATAAACAAGCGATAGCGTACTTACATTAAAAATGTTTATTGTAGTTACAGAATCCTCACGGAAACCTACTGTAAAGTAAATTTTCGCCCTTCCCATCACGACGAAGATGGGGCCATTACAGGTCTTATAACTTTTCTTTGAATTCTTTCTTTCAACAATCCATATAATTATATATTTTTTACTAAAGACTTGTAAATATTTATAAACTTGCCTATAGTAGCACTTACTTTTATTTGTTGAGGACGGCCGTTTCGGGAGATGTGTTCTATTGTCAAGTCAGACCGTAACTGATCTCAAGGATTACGTAGGTTAGGGTATTAGGGTGGGGGTGGGATATTATGGTGGTGTGGGTGTATATTGTGAGTATTAGGAGTTATGATGTCAAAATTTGTGTGTGAGTTGCAATGTAATTGTGTATTGAGTATGTGTGTAGGTGTAGTTTGAAGTGTCTGTATATTTCGTATTGCAGTTCATGCCCCAGTTTTTACATAGGCCAGACAGGGAGGTCCTTCTACACACGTTACCAAGAACATATAAAAGCACTAACAAACAATAACTACCAATCAAACTTCGACGACCATCTCAACTACACAAAACATGACTACATAGATATAACATCTAACCTACAAATTCTTCATAAACAACTCAGGAATAATCAACACAACCGAACAATACGAAATATGCAGACAATTCAAACTACACCCTACATATATACTCACTACACAATTACATTACAACTCACATGCACTTTTTGACATCATAACTCCTAATACTCACAAAGTACACCCACGCCACCATAATATCTCATCCCCACCCCCAACACCCTAACCTAAGTAAACCTTGAGATCAGTTACGGTCTGAGTTGACAATATGACACATCTTCCGAAACGGCCGTCCTCAACAAATATAAGTAAGTGCTACTATAGGCAAGTTTATAAATATTTACAAGTTCTTAGTGAAAATTAGTAGCTGACGTGAAGATGGAATCAACAAATATATATATAATTTTTGTATATTCATAAGTAGACCTACATGCTTACCAAATTTAAGGCTAGTTAAACGACTACTGCTCTTATTGCCCCCAGCATCAACGTTTCGAATTAATTGCATATGTTTGTAGGGTTAAATATAGAACGTAAGTGGCGGTTCTATCACAGAGGGAGGCAGAGGTATACCATATGATTATTCAACAATCCTGTTAACTATGGTATAAAAAGTAACTTAAGTCTTGGTACACCAACTCTACGAGGATTAACCCGTAACTATATTCGTTTATACAAACTATTCGAATAATGACTGAAGTTTTGGAATGTAGCTGCCAAAATATAAATCGCAGATATATACTATACGTTTGAGGGTCACAAACTGAAGTCACTTTCTCCACAGTAACGCGTAAATCAGATTGGGTTTTAATTTTTTAATGTTTAGTTCGAAATAAAACATTTTTTTTAAATAAAGGTTTAGGAACAAAAATGTTTTGATTGGTAGTTTCTTATTATTATTATTAAAATAATGAGAAAGCTTGCTGAGGCTAAGGACTTGTCCCACCAGGTAACTTTTGCCTTATAAATATCACGAAAAACTCTTTCCTAAAAAACCTTGTTCCGTAAGGTTTAGGAGTTGGAATTTTTTTAAAATCTATCATCACAAAAAACTAATTTATTTTGAAACTATAAATATAAAAAAATAATTTTGCAATTTAAAAGGCGTATTTTGAAAATTCAAACAATGAAAAGATCTTTGGACGGAACAAATTTTTGAAAGCTAATATATTTCATCCGGGTTATAACATTCTTTTAACTTCTTATTGTAAAGTTAATTTTATAAACTTTGTTCTGTGCTTATATCAAATAAGAGATATTTATGAGATTATTTATAGCAATTTATAAGGGCATTATTTATGAGATCAATTTTAAAAATTATTATAATTTTAGTTCACGATTGTTAGGTTACGATAATCCTAAAGTGTACCCGGTTTGGTAAATTATTTTGTTTTAATCATTTTATTTCATTAATTAATTTCATTAGTAAACACCATTTTTATATTTCAAAATATGTTTCTAAATGTTTTTCATTTTTAGTTTAACTTCAAAAAATTGAAAACAGCAAGAGTTATTCCAGATATTTTTGAGTTTAGCATGTGTACTGAAGCAGTAACTAAACAATTGCAAACACCATCTTGTAATTAATATTCTCGCACGATGCTTTTGGATCACACCAAACAAATCTGTGCTAGTTATCTACATATTGCAAGACATCTGTAAATTAATAAATTTGAATACAACATAAATTTAATATTTTTTGTTAGCTTGTAGTTAACAACCATACTTGTAGATATGTTGGAAAATGTGTGTTCAAAATGAAACATATGTTGTAACGTAAACTTTCATAATCTGAAATCTTCAAGCGTGCAACTGTGAACCTCGTCCTTTGTATAATTAAACAATATACATAATTACTTTCGTACCATTTTCCTCAATGTGATAAGCATTTCCTTCTTGTTGAATGCATTTGTTACGGTTTCTGTCAGTTTTAGTTATATGTTGCTTATAATGACGAATTAGGCATAAAAAATTACAATTAAACTGTTACAAACGAACTGTTCGGTAAACATTGTGTAAAATAAACATTTGCCGTATCTTGGAACTAACCTTGGTTTACGTAAAGCCCTTGGAGTTTTTTTCAATATCAGAAGAACTATAGAAATACTAGTTTCTATGCTAAGCTATTGTCAAATTTTCCAAGTCCTCTCAGTGACGTGACCAGTGACGGGAAATGTGCTCCAGAAACTTTTGCCTTCACTATTTGCATCACAGAATGCACCATCGACTAATAGTGGCATCCGAACCGAGATAAAAGATGAAGTGATGCTCCAAACCAGCACCTACATCTACTATACAAACCTCGCGAGGTACCTTGGAAGAAAGGGCGTGCCGCACCATGTACTCCACCTCGAGAATGCGAGGACGTTTAAAGTAGCTGCTAGGGGTGGATGAAACCATCGAAGCAGCAGAGGTCGGAAGCTATCTTAAAAGCATGGATATGGAGGTCCTCAAGGTGTCCCAAAGGGAGGTTGTACCGTTTACAAGCAGGCCAGCAAATCCAAGTACGATGCAAGGAAGAAGGTCCGACGGATATAAAAACCAGAAAACGGTCCTTCCGTCAAATCACACTGTACACAATACCGACCATTTCCTACGCCCAAGCATCTAATCCGACTACCTCTAGGAAGCCGGCGCAAAGGCTACTTCCTACTATTACTTCCTCCAAACCGGACCTACTCCCTACTCCAAATCCGTTTCTGGTCCTAAGGCTAGATCGTCAGTGACAACACTAGCTCCTAAATCAAAGGTTATTCCGTATGTTAGAGACAAACACTGACACTACAAACGCAGAGATAAAGTGGGCAATCTCACAAAAACGCTCCAGGAAAACTCCTGGACCAGACACCATGACCAACTGAAGGCTGAAACACCTCACGGAGAAAGCGAACACCTACCTCTAAAACATTTACAATGCTATACTTCGGACACAACACTTCCCGGACGCTTGGAAAGAGGCCAAGATCTTGGTATTCCCCAAACACCAAAAAGACCATAGCAAACCTGACTTATACAGACTAGATGATGTTGTTGAATACGATCCACAAGGTATTTGATGAACGTTTGATCCTGCTCAAACGTATCAACAAGAATATCTACACACACACACACACACACACCCACACACAATATACTGGGTCCAAAGCAATTTGGCTTTAGGACAAAATACTCGGCCACGCATTCGCTGATGAGAGTGGTGGAGCATGCAACCAATGGGTTCAATAATAACTCCTCGACTGAGGTAGTCTTCCTCGGCATTGAAATTCCCTTTGACCGGGTCTGGCGCACAGGGCACCTGGTGAAATTACAACACTATGGCTTTCCAGACGAGCTTATACACCAAGTTAGCTCATACCTCTCTAACCGCAAGTTTAGGGTTGATGTAGATTAAAATCAGTCTACACTACGGACTGTACAGGTCGGAGTCCCTGAGTGCTCATTTATTCGACCCGTATTGTCCAACATCGACATCAAGACATACCGACAACACTCACCACACAAATGACCATATTTGCAGTTAACATCACCTTACACACTCAGTGATGGCCACTACATTTCCTACACTTTAGCTTACAGAAGCACGCTATAGTACTAGAATCCTTTCCGAGTTACTGGAGAGTTAAAGTGAACGTGGCTAAGGGACAGGATACACAAACTCGACACACCACTAAAACTATTAGGCGAGGACATTCACTGAGAGAACCAGGTCAAGTATCTAGGAGTCATACTCGACAGAGGCCTGACTTGGGACCCGCATATTACCAACAAGTTAAAGAAAGCAACAATTAGATTAACACAACTATATCCTATGCTTAACAGAACAAGCCCACTTTCACTACGGGCGGCCACTACTACATACGTATGTTTTGCGCAGCATACTCACGTACGCTTCACCCGTCTGGGCCCATGCAGGCATCTCACGCACACGCAGATTCCAGTTATTCAAAAACAAGGTTTTGCGAATAATCACGAAGGCACCTAGATGTACACGATTAACACTGCTTCACACTGACTTGAAAGTGCCTTTCATCAAACAACACCTCCGACACTTAGCAACAAGCTTCTAGAAACAGGCACACGCACACTCATTTCCTCACTGGGTAGATACGGCCCTATCTACGACACATGCAGACGGCCGCTGTCCCTCCTTACCGCCTAGCTCTAACTATATTATGCAATAGAATGTACATATTATTATTTTTCTGCTTCACGGTTATGTTCTAGGTGACGCAGGGGCACATCCCCAGGGTCGCAGCTTAGCCCCAACGGAAGTACTTATTTGCCATTGCATCCCCTTTCAGTTTCGAGTAGGCAGCGGAAAAAGAGGTGCATGTCATTCGTGCCATAGCCCCACTAACAAGGTATTTGTAATACAATACCCCTCTTTATCCGTTAGCATAAGCATATCCTAGCCCCCAGGATTTCTGCATGATCTGTCGCAAGGTTTTCCAGGCAGGGTTTCTTTCTTGGCAGGTTTATTCATCCCGCTATTAGCGCGACACTTACCATACTAATTCATTTCACTATTTCCTGATTCTCCATGGAAATGGGCAATCAGTCCCGTTTCCTTCACTCTCGTTAGGGATACTAACCGTATGCGCGTGTGAGACGGAGGTAGCTCGCAAAGAGCTGGGCGGGTTCTAGGAAAAATTACTTACATTTTTAACAAACCTAAAATACTGACAAGTCTAATACACAGGAAGGATATAAATGCATTTTTAGAAAAATATGCCTCGGAATTGTCAAATACAAAATGCTATATCTATATGCGTTACAATAAATGGCGTTGCCATAAATTTAATAAAAATGTTATAGCCTACAGTTTGTTCAGTGAGATCTGTTGCCGGTAGCTTCTGCCAGTAGCCTCTCTATTGCTACTGCTTGTACGGAAACGCATAGAAATTATTATCCAGTTTATTAGTTTAAAGGGAAACATATATAGTAATTAAAGCAAATTACTCTTGCTTACTCAGTATTACATTAAAAACTTATTATGGCATTTTACAACTGCAGAAGTTTGCATACGTTGTAGCCACAGTCAATGTGGTATTGCATGAAACTGTTGCCGTGAGAGAAAAGAAAGGCAAGACAATGTGACAAATTACTGTAATTACTCTTGCTTACTCAGTATTACACCAAACATTTAATATGGCATTTTAAAACTGCAGAAATTTGCATACGTTGTAGAAACAGTCAATGTGGCATTGCATTAAACGGATTCCGTCAGACAAAAAAAAAAAGACAAGACAATGTGACCAATTACTATTGCTAATTTGTAATTACACCAAACATTTATAATGGCAATTTAAAACTGTAGAAGTTTGCATACTTTATAGCCACAGTCAATGTAGCCTTAGTCATTCAGGCATTGCATGAAACGGTTGCCGTGAGAGAAAAGAAAGGCAAGACAATATGACAAATTACTATAAATACTCTTGCTTACTCAGTATTACACCAAACATTTATTATGGCATTTTAAAACTGCAGAAGTTTGCATACGTTGTAGCAACAGTCAATGTTGCATTGCATGAAACTGTTGCCGTGAGAGAAAAGAAAGGCAAGACAATGTGACAAATTACTGTAATTACTCTTGCTTACTCAGTATTACACCAAACATTTATTATGGCATTTTAAAACTGCAGAAGTTTGCATACGTTGTAGCAACAGTCAATATTGCATTGCATGAAACTGTTGCCGTGAGAGAAAAGAAAGGCAAGACAATGTGACAAATTACTGTAATTACTCTTGCTTACTCAGTATTACACCAAACATTTATTATGGCATTTTAAAACTGCAGAAGTTTGCATACGTTGTAGCAACAGTCAATGTGGCATTGCATGAAACTGTTGCCGTGAGAGAAAAGAAAGGCAAGATAATGTAACAAATTACTGTAATTACTCTTGCTTACTCAGTATTACACCAAACATTTATTATGGCATTTTAAAACTGCAGAAGTTTGCATACGTTGTAGCAACAGTCAATGTGGCATTGCATGAAACTGTTGCCGTGAGAGAAAAGAAAGGCAAGATAATGTAACAAATTACTGTAATTACTCTTGCTTACTCAGTATTACACCAAACATTTATTATGGCATTTTAAAACTACAGAAGTTTGCATACGTTGTAGCAACAGTCAATGTGGCATTGCATGAAACTGTTGCCGTGAGAGAAAAGAAAGGCAAGATAATGTAACAAATTACTGTAATTACTCTTGCTTACTCAGTATTACACCAAACATTTATTATGGCATTTTAAAACAGCAGAAGTTTGCATACGTTGTAGCAACAGTCAATGTGGCATTGCATGAAACTGTTGCCGTGAGAGAAAAGAAAGGCAAGACAATGTGACAAATTACTGTAATTACTCTTGCTTACTCAGTATTACACCAAACATTTATTATGGCATTTTAAAACTGCAGAAGTTTGCATACGTTGTAGCAACAGTCAATGTGGCATTGCATGAAACTGTTGCCGTGACAGAAAAGAAAGGCAAGACAATGTGACAAATTACTGTAATTACTCTTGCTTACTCAGTATTACACCAAACATTTATTATGGCATTTTAAAACTGCAGAAGTTTGCATACGTTGTAGCAACAGTCAATGTGGCATTGCATGAAACTGTTGCCGTGAGAGAAAAGAAAGGCAAGACAATGTGACAAATTACTGTAATTACTCTTGCTTACTCAGTATTACACCAAACATTTATTATGGCATTTTAAAACTGCAGAAGTTTGCATACGTTGTAGCAACAGTCAATGTGGCATTGCATGAAACTGTTGCCGTGACAGAAAAGAAAGGCAAGACAATGTGACAAATTACTGTAATTACTCTTGCTTACTCAGTATTACACCAAACATTTATTATGGCATTTTAAAACTGCAGAAGTTTGCATACGTTGTAGCAACAGTCAATGTGGCATTGCATGAAACTGTTGCCGTGACAGAAAAGAAAGGCAAGACAATGTGACAAATTACTGTAATTACTCTTGCTTACTCAGTATTACACCAAACATTTATTATGGCATTTTAAAACTGCAGAAGTTTGCATACGTTGTAGCAACAGTCAATGTGGCATTGCATGAAACTGTTGCCGTGAGAGAAAAGAAAGGCAAGATAATGTAACAAATTACTGTAATTACTCTTGCTTACTCAGTATTACACCAAACATTTATTATGGCATTTTAAAACTACAGAAGTTTGCATACGTTGTAGCAACAGTCAATGTGGCATTGCATGAAACTGTTGCCGTGAGAGAAAAGAAAGGCAAGATAATGTAACAAATTACTGTAATTACTCTTGCTTACTCAGTATTACACCAAACATTTATTATGGCATTTTAAAACTGCAGAAGTTTGCATACGTTGTAGCAACAGTCAATGTGGCATTGCATGAAACTGTTGCCGTGAGAGAAAAGAAAGGCAAGACAATGTGACAAATTACTGTAATTACTCTTGCTTACTCAGTATTACACCAAACATTTATTATGGCATTTTAAAACTGCAGAAGTTTGCATACGTTGTAGCAACAGTCAATGTGGCATTGCATGAAACTGTTGCCGTGACAGAAAAGAAAGGCAAGACAATGTGACAAATTACTGTAATTACTCTTGCTTACTCAGTATTACACCAAACATTTATTATGGCATTTTAAAACTGCAGAAGTTTGCATACGTTGTAGCAACAGTCAATGTGGCATTGCATGAAACTGTTGCCGTGAGAGAAAAGAAAGGCAAGACAATGTGACAAATTACTGTAATTACTCTTGCTTACTCAGTATTACACCAAACATTTATTATGGCATTTTAAAACTGCAGAAGTTTGCATACGTTGTAGCAACAGTCAATGTGGCATTGCATGAAACTGTTGCCGTGACAGAAAAGAAAGGCAAGACAATGTGACAAATTACTGTAATTACTCTTGCTTACTCAGTATTACACCAAACATTTATTATGGCATTTTAAAACTGCAGAAGTTTGCATACGTTGTAGCAACAGTCAATGTGGCATTGCATGAAACTGTTGCCGTGACAGAAAAGAAAGGCAAGACATGGTGACAAATTACTGTAATTACTCTTGCTTACTCAGTATTACACCAAACATTTATTATGGCATTTTAAAACTGCAGAAGTTTGCATACGTTGTAGCAACAGTCAATCTTGCATTGCATGAAACTGTTGCCGTGACAGAAAAGAAAGGCAATATAATGTGACAAATTACTGTAATTACTCTTGCTTACTCAGTAATACTCTTTTAAATGAATCAACCCCCAATGAAAATGTAAGTATAAAGATGACTCACTAAATCAGGGTGGTTACGGTTAAATCACCCCCTAAGGCGTCATCGTTGGTACCAACCAAATTGCTTTACCTCCCTAAAAATTCACTTACTTTCTGTGTAGCACCCCTAAAGATGACCTATCTTAATAAACTGAAATTTTCTTCTGATCTCTACGTTCAATACATTACAAACATAAACAGAAAACTATATGAAATTTTGTAAACAGGTTTAAAAATCAAAACTCGGAATGTTGATTCTATCTATCCTGGTTGCATCAATTCATTTATTAATAGAACTTATTTTTAATAATATTAAATTAAATAATATATTTCATAAATAATAAATGTTTATAACACGTAACAGATAACATTAAACATCTTACTCATTACTAGCTTATTTACCCAGACTTGTTTCGCCAACCACATCACCTTCATCAGAGGTGTGCTGACACTAACACTGATGTAGGTGTAAGCCCATTGCTGATAAAGACATGCACGCTCGTTAAAAGTAGTCTGATTTACTAATCTGTCATTAGTAAGGTTATGAGCTTATGCTTTTACTATTTACCTTTAGACTTTTATTTTTATTATGTAAGGTCTT
This sequence comes from Prosapia bicincta, assembly GCA_036971475.1. Lineage (NCBI taxonomy): Eukaryota > Metazoa > Arthropoda > Insecta > Hemiptera > Cercopidae > Prosapia > Prosapia bicincta. The sequence continues at coordinate 30,249,944 of JBAIZL010000007.1, forward strand.
TTTAACAATATGCAACAATATACGGCTTTGATTGCTTTTTTCTTTGTTTGCTTTATGTTTAAATATACAATAATTATAATTTTGATAGTTCTTGTTTTGGAATATTTGACTAATAATTTCTTATCAAATATTCAGCAGAATTTCAATTTTATAATTGTTGATAAATATGACGATAAAAACTGGCTTACCTGAAAGCATTCCCTGAGAGCTTGCTTTGTGCTACTGACACAGACAGAGCGTCCCGACGCCGGCGTCGACGCACAACTGGACATGCGTACCAGCACAAAAACAAAGATCCAACTACACGCGACTCATTCGGTTTGTCATTAAGTAAACAGGTGTTCTGTTATTATTAAGTCCATTATTATAAATGAACTCATCTCTACAAATATTTACTTCCAAGAGCAACAAACCGATTTAAATCATATAACTAGCTTTCAGTTTACTAAAGCTATTTCTTTACCGAAAGCTATATAATACATACTTTTATTTTCTCTTTCTTGTCAAATAATAAGGTAAGGAAATGTCGACATGAAGCCAAATTTTTTAACAAATTACAATTTAGACATCACCGCCGCAAATATCACTAATTTATAAATATAATCAATGAAGTTCTACCTCATTAAATGTAAGGTGTATTTAATATGCATCAACGTTTTCAAAACAATGTTATGGAACTTTGTAAATAAAAGACGAAAGGGTTAAACTTTCCAACTATCTCTCAGCGCTACTGTTTAATAGGCTAGAATGAATTGTATTAAAACGTAGCCAGTTTTAGCATGAGAACGGTAAGGACAAAAACACCTGGTAGAGCATGTACCTCCTGTAAACCTACCTTTAACGGACTCAAATTGAAGTGCCTACCCATTATTTAATCTATCCGTTACTCTAGAACAGGGGTAGGCAACCCACGGCCCTCCCCACTTGTGTTTTTTTTAGCTCTAAGCGGTCCGGATAGCTCACACTTACAGCTTAGAATACAAATAAGTTGCATAGCTAGAACCATTACACTATCCCCAACAATAGACGCCTAATAATAAATTATAGGCACGATATAAGTGGGAAGCAGTGTCTGCGATGTGCATGCAAGCAAGTTCACCCCTAAAGCAATTGTTTTATTTTAGTAAAATTTTGTTAATTTTTAAATGAACGTGTTTTATTTTATTATTTCAGCATTTCAAAACATTAATAAAGAAATTTGTCCGAGTTAAGATAGAAAATTGTCAAACATTTTATCAGGAAGTAGGTAGCATAATTTATAATAATTACTTTTAAAATTATTACTAGCCGTTAGTTAAAGCCACCTTCTGTACTTTATTAAAGCCAGTTACATTATCGATCTAAAATTTGTAAACATATTAAAATGCATGGTTAATTTATATTTGCGGCCCTTACAGCGCTGCTAGATTGTACATGAGGCCCTCAAGTACAAAAAGTGCCAGCCCCTGCATTACTGAATGATGTATCGGTCTTACAATATAAACTAGTGTATAGTGCTTTAAACCTTCCGCTCCAAGATTGTTCGGTCATTAATGTAAGACAGTAATGATGTTGCTCAAGTCTACCTTTATCCGATACACCAATAAGATACGCAAAGCTTCAGCCAATCGTATTCCATGAAACCGCTCACGTAAAAATAAAACTGAATAAAACATGAAGGATTATTTTCAGAAACTGTTCGGAAATGTTATAGGGAATAAACTTTTCTTAAGATCATTCAGCCCGAAAAATCAGCAATAGAAGTAAAAATATGTTGCAAGGGGTAATCTGGTAAGACTGGCTTGTTTCTTATTTATTGTTAACTCTTGAGTGAGCGGATTGTGATAGAATTGGAAATTGTTTGGTGATTGGTCATTTAGTCGTGACGTATGAATGTACTATTCGTTCATTTTTTAATTCATGAAAGTGTGAATTGGTTTTAAAAAAGCCATCATCGCCCATAAGGTGTTGGCACTTGGTTACCTTATGAATCAGTCATTTGACCCCCCCATAAGACAATACTTTGGCGACATTGAGTTATTGGAGGTTTTGAATAATACACATTCCCTAGAACATTCGCGTAAGTCAAAGCAATAATAACGGGTTTATCTAGTTCATTTGAGAGACAACAGAAAAAAGAGAATGTTGTTTGCTTTCTTCTGGAAATTTGGTTTCTCAAATGACTGATTCATCTGCTAAGGATATATGCTGTACGACGCTAACATAATTTCAGATAATTAGGGTCTCCAGTGTACTTACATAAGAATATTTATTTTAATTTTGTTCCATTGGTAAATTATAACTTACGCTATTGCGCTTGTTCTAGTAATATCTAAATTGCTCTGGATATAATTTAACAACAGGAATGTTAACGAGTGGGTTCTGCACTTACTTTTGCATTACTGGTGAAGAAAATATGAACAGAAACAAAACTTTGTTTAAATCTTTTTTAACAAAACTGTTAAACAAATGATAAAAATGTTCATAATTACATTAACCTTTCCTACTTTCAAAACTATCCGAAATAATAATTTATTCAATTCTTAATCCAGTAATAGGGGTGTTCATTGAATTGAAGGTGTTCATTAAATAAGGCTATTCGTTAAATAGGTGTTCATTAAATAGGGCTGTTCGTTAAATGGAGGTGTTCAATAGATGAAGGCTGCTCATTAAATTGACGGTGTTCATTAAATGGGGCGGTTCATTGAATTGAAGGTGTTCATTAAATGGGGGTGTTCATTGAGTTGAAGGTGTTCATTAAATAAGGCTGTTCGTTAAATAGGTGTTCATTAAATAGGGCTGTTCGTTAAATGGAGGTGTTCAATAGATGAAGGCTGCTCATTAAATTGACGGTGTTCATTAAATGGGGCGGTTCATTGAATTGAAGGTGTTCATTGAATGGGGGTGTTCATTGAATTGAAAGTGTTCATTAAATAAGGCTGTTCGTTAAATAAGTGTTCATTAAATGGGAGTGTTCATTGAATTGAAGGTATTCATTAAATAAGGCTGTTCGTTAAATAGGTGTTCATTAAATGGGGGTGTTCATTGAATTGAAGGTGATCATTAAGTAAGGCTGCTCGTTAAATAGGTGTTCATTAGATGGGGGTTGTTAATTTGTTCATTAAATAGGGCTATTCATTGAATTGAAGGTGTTTATTAAATAAGGTTGTTCATTGAATTGAAGGTGTTCATTAAATAAGGCTGTTCATTGGATTGAAAGTGTTCATTAAATGGAGGTGTTCATTGAATTGAAGGTGTTCATTAAAGGGGGTGTGGTCATTAAATTAAAAGTGTTACTTAAATTGAAGGTGTTCTTTAATTGGAGGTGTTCATTAAAGGGGGTATGGCCATTAAATTAAAGGTGTTCATTATATTGGTGATGTTCATTAAATTGTGATGTTCACTAAATTGAAGGTGCTAATAGAAATGAAGGTATTCAATAAATGAGGGTAGTCATTAAGTTGTGGGTGTGCTTTAAATGGGGGGTGTTTATCAAATGGGGAGTGTTCATTAAATTTGGGATGTTCATTTAATTGGGATTGTACATTAAATGGGGGTGTTCATTAAATGAAGGGGTTCAATAAGTTGTGGGTATCTATTAAATGGGGGGTGATTATTAAATGGAGGTACATTAAAGGGGGGTTGTTCATTAAATTAGAACACGATAAATTATCAAATAAAACATCTATTCTATATATTCCAACAATGCCTAAATGGCATACAAAACATGAACAATTCAAAAGCACTTACTTTATAACATGAGTTGAACCATCGGCTTCGCCAAGGAACACCAATAGAAACCTGCAACAAAATATAAAGGATAAACGTAATCTGGACCAGTTAGAGTAATACTTGGCTCTCAACATACTCCCCATTTTACTTTAATGCATGGACTCCAACTTTTAATACTAATAAAATTGTTTACTAATATACAAAGTTTTCTTACTATACTGTGTAGGTTCTATCATAACACCTTCTGAACAAAATAACTTTTTTATACAATTATTCTTTGAGCTTAGCTTCTGAGGTTATGTTAAAACAAATAAAATACACACACAAAACTCACAAATTAATAATTTATTGGCTTATACGCGTTTCAATGACAAAGACATCATCATCAGTAAGGGTTGCTACTACTATATCTTACTACTTAGTAGCAACACTCACCGATGATGATGACTTTGTCACCAAAACGCGTATGAGTCAATAAATGATTAATTTGTGATTTTTGTGTATGTATTTTATTTGTTTTAACTTTTTTATATTTAAAAATAAACATTTTTTGTTAAAACTAAACCAATTTGATAATAAGATTGTTAGTTTATACCTTAAACTTGGTAAAATAGCGTATGTTCGTACTGATGATGACAAGATAATTGCTAAAACATGTCTCTCGACATTAAAGACTTATTTATAAGAGTTTTATAGGCTTAGCACAGTGAATATTCGTAGTAGATTACTTTAATGTTCAAAGATGATGGCAGTTTCGGAAGATGTGTGTTTCCTTCATCAAAAGGACGAGTCACGGTCCGAGTGGAGAAACAGGTATCTCTAGAAACGGCTGTCCTTTGTTAACCTCAAAGTTAGAGCTACTGTAGTCGTGTAAAATTTGTTTACCTGGATAAGAAATAGTAAGTTCTAATGAAGTGGTTTTAATTTGTAAATTTAAGTGGTAATTGTATTTACTGAAGATGCCACGTTTGTCATTGAAACTAGTTTGTTTAATAAAAGTAATTATGAATATTTATGTGATAGTTACTACTCCAGTAAGCCATTATCACTCGACTTAGCATATCTTACTTACAAAGCTAATCTTACCGATTATGATATGGGCACACAAAATATAGGTTTTCGGTGTAAATATTTTAATAGCTAGTGAGAAATAAAGGAAAGGAATGTACTTGGGGAAATTTGAGTTTGTTTGCCAAATTCAATCATTTACTCTCTAATATACAATATCAAGAGCACAGTGGTACTGTATATTACAGTATAAATGTTGGCAAACAAACCCAATACCATAAGGATAACTAGTATTACAAGTTACCTAAGATTATAAACCGTTATTTACATTTCGATTATCATGCCATCATCATCAGAGGGTCCTATTACAATTATTGTATTCTAGATTGTAATTATTTAACAAGACCATCTAATGATGATGACATGGTCGTCAAATGTACACAAGGGTTCAATCTAAGGTAACTTGTAATATTAGATAGTTTTTATTATTTTTGTGATATTGCGGCTTTTGCTAATATTTTTATTGTAATACTATCATTAATTATCATCAATGGGCATAACTGTTATACTTTGTAGTGAGTTTAGTTATACTCGCTGCTGATGATGGTTTTGTCTTAGACCAATATTAGTTGTGAGCTGTGTTCGATATTATTTCATTTCTAAAAAAATGTTCTAGTAAAAGTCCTTTAACCAGTCTTAATTGTTGCTAATTGGTATCGTCTGCCTAAAACATTCTTAGTAAAAATGGGTAGTTTTATAGATAAGGTATTTTGTTTTAGTAAAGTATGAATTTGTCTTTAAATAAATAATAATAACAATCTTTCTAATAAAGATAATTTTAGGTGTAGAAATCATAACTCAGCAAGTAACATTTCTGGAGAGTGTTAAGCATTTATTAAATACTAACATAATACCCGTCCCTTGTATCGTGTTGACGTATATTTGTATTGATTTAATTTGTATTTGTATTTGGGGTGAATTTAATTTACTGAAATTGAATCCCAATAAATATATCAAACTATAGTTTATAAACTTTACCGACTATTGTCTTGATAAACCAAGAGAAGGAAAAGATTCTGCTTGTAACATGACATTTGTAAAGTATAACTACCCTTGAGAGATGAATAACAACAAACATTTACCATCAGCTGTTTAATTGTGTTTAAAAGTAACTGTTACAGGTGATTACAAATACATTTACTATCAGCTGATTGGGCCAAGTATATATTGAAATATAGATAATTGAGTTAAATGCGTTTTCAAGGCCAGTGGGGCGGTGCCCTGATGGAATTTCTAAATAAAAATAAGCCTATTTGTTAACCAGGGGCCCTAAGAAAGTCCATGTAAAATTTCAGCTCAATGGGTCTAATAGTTTTTACGTAATTGAGTAACCCCCCCCCCACACACACACACACAGACACCATTAGAGTTTTATATAATAGTATATATAAAAACATTTAACATTTAAACATATAGAATAAATGCGAGTTGCGAATGCAAGCGATTCAGATTCCGCATGGTTAGACTCTTGCAACCAACCATCGCTATTATACTTGCAATTAAGATACTGGCTACAATAAACCTTCGACTTGAGATATTTGGAGGGATATTCGATTATAAATACTGGAGGGGTTTCAAGTTAAAAAATAGTCTTTATGTACAAACACAAAAGGCAAGTAATAAACACATTGCTCTGAAATAAAGTGAATGACCTCTTTAAGACATAAGTGATGAGTTTTAGGCGTAAAATATATGCCTATGATGAGTGAACTCGGCCTGGAATATTACAAACACATAGTTAAGGGCAACCGGTCAAAGTATTTGTATTGTAAAGAAATGGGTGTATATTTCTTGTGCAATATGTTTATTTAAATGAAAAAATTAGTTGACCAAAAAGCATTTCAGGTTTACAGACCTAACAGAAATAATTTCTCAAATAACCATTTTGAATGTCTGACAGTAAAAGCCCCTTAATAAATTTCTTGAGCACTGTGGACTACTTTCAACTAACTAAATAAAAACCCACTATCCACAATATAAATATCATTCATTTTACTAGAATTAAAGAAAATATGAGATTTTTATATTTTGGTTAGTGGGTTTTTATTTATTGGATGAATAAAAGGCACGTTTTAAAGAAAGAGAAATCCCGACCCTAATGCAAGTTGCCATATTACAAGTATACCATGAAAGATGCACATACAAAACATACATGAATAAAAGGCACGTTTTAAAGAAAGAGAGATCCCGACCCTAGCAAGTTGCCATATTACAAGTATACCATGAAAGATGCACATACAAAACATACATGAATAAAAAGCACGTTTTAAAGAAAGAGAGATCCCGGCCCTAGCAAGTTGCCATAATACAAGTATACCATGAAAGATGCACATACAAAACATACATGAATAAAAAGAACGTTTTAAAGAAAGAGAGATCCCGGCCCTAGCAAGTTGCCATAATACAAGTATACCATGAAAGATGCACATACAAAACATACATGAATAAAAGGCACGTTTTAAAGAAAGAGAGATCCCGGCCCTAGCAAGTTGCCATAATACAAGTATACCATGAAAGATGCACATACAAAACATACATGAATAAAAGGCACGTTTTAAAGAAAGAGAAATCCCGACCCTAGCAAGTTGCCATATTACAAGTATACCATGAAAGATGCACATACAAAACATACATGAATAAAAGGCACGTTTTAAAGAAAGAGAAATCCCGACCCTAATGCAAGTTGCCATATTACAAGTATACCATGAAAGATGCACATACAAAACTACATGAATAAAAAGCACGTTTTAAAGAAAGAGAAATCCCGACCCTAATGCAAGTTGCCATATTACAAGTATACCATGAAAGATGCACATACAAAACATACATGAATAAAAGGCACGTTTTAAAGAAAGAGAAATCCCGACCCTAATGCAAGTTGCCATATTACAAGTATACCATGAAAGATGCACATACAAAACATACATGAATAAAAGGCACGTTTTAAAGAAAGAGAGATCCCGGCCCTAATGCAAGTTGCCATAATACAAGTATACCATGAAAGATGCACATACAAAACATACATGAATAAAAGGCACGTTTTAAAGAAAGAGAAATCCCGACCCTAATGCAAGTTGCCATATTACAAGTATACCATGAAAGATGCACATACAAAACATACATGAATAAAAGGCACGTTTTAAAGAAAGAGAGATCCCGGCCCTAGCAAGTTGCCATAATACAAGTATACCATGAAAGATGCACATACAAAACATACATGAATAAAAGGCACGTTTTAAAGAAAGAGAAATCCCGACCCTAGCAAGTTGCCATATTACAAGTATACCATGAAAGATGCACATACAAAACATACATGAATAAAAGGCACGTTTTAAAGAAAGAGAAATCCCGACCCTAGCAAGTTGCCATATTACAAGTATACCATGAAAGATGCACATACAAAACTACATGAATAAAAAGCACGTTTTAAAGAAAGAGAAATCCCGACCCTAATGCAAGTTGCCATAATACAAGTATACCATGAAAGATGCACATACAAAACATACATGAATAAAAGGCACGTTTTAAAGAAAGAGAAATCCCGACCCTAATGCAAGTTGCCATATTACAAGTATACCATGAAAGATGCACATACAAAACTACATGAATAAAAAGCACGTTTTAAAGAAAGAGAAATCCCGACCCTAATGCAAGTTGCCATAATACAAGTATACCATGAAAGATGCACATACAAAACATACATGAATAAAAGGCACGTTTTAAAGAAAGAGAAATCCCGACCCTAATGCAAGTTGCCATATTACAAGTATACCATGAAAGATGCACATACAAAACATACATGAATAAAAGGCACGTTTTAAAGAAAGAGAAATCCCGACCCTAATGCAAGTTGCCATATTACAAGTATACCATGAAAGATGCACATACAAAACTACATGAATAAAAAGCACGTTTTAAAGAAAGAGAAATCCCGACCCTAATGCAAGTTGCCATAATACAAGTATACCATGAAAGATGCACATACAAAACATACATGAATAAAAGGCACGTTTTAAAGAAAGAGAAATCCCGACCCTAATGCAAGTTGCCATATTACAAGTATACCATGAAAGATGCACATACAAAACATACATGAATAAAAAGCACGTTTTAAAGAAAGAGAGATCCCGGCCCTAGCAAGTTGCCATATTACAAGTATACCATGAAAGATGCACATACAAAACATACATGAATAAAAGGCACGTTTTAAAGAAAGAGAGATCCCGGCCCTAGCAAGTTGCCATATTACAAGTATACCATGAAAGATGCACATACAAAACATACATGAATAAAAGACACGTTTTAAAGAAAGAGAAATCCCGACCCTAGCAAGTTGCCATATTACAAGTATACCATGAAAGATGCACATACAAAACATACATGAATAAAAGGCACGTTTTAAAGAAAGAGAGATCCCGGCCCTAATGCAAGTTGCCATATTACAAGTATACCATGAAAGATGCACATACAAAACATACATGAATAAAAGGCACGTTTTAAAGAAAGAGAAATCCCGACCCTAGCAAGTTGCCATATTACAAGTATACCATGAAAGATGCACATACAAAACATACATGAATAAAAGGCACGTTTTAAAGAAAGAGAAATCCCGACCCTAGCAAGTTGCCATATTACAAGTATACCATGAAAGATGCACATACAAAACATACATGAATAAAAGGCACGTTTTAAAGAAAGAGAAATCCCGACCCTAGCAAGTTGCCATATTACAAGTATACCATGAAAGATGCACATACAAAACATACATGAATAAAAGGCACGTTTTAAAGAAAGAGAAATCCCGACCCTAGCAAGTTGCCATATTACAAGTATACCATGAAAGATGCACATACAAAACATACATGAATAAAAGGCACGTTTTAAAGAAAGAGAAATCCCGACCCTAGCAAGTTGCCATATTACAAGTATACCATGAAAGATGCACATACAAAACATACATGAATAAAAGGCACGTTTTAAAGAAAGAGAGATCCCGACCCTAATGCAAGTTGCCATATTACAAGTATACCATGAAAGATGCACATACAAAACATACATGAATAAAAGGCACGTTTTAAAGAAAGAGAAATCCCGACCCTAGCAAGTTGCCATATTACAAGTATACCATGAAAGATGCACATACAAAACATACATGAATAAAAGGCACGTTTTAAAGAAAGAGAAATCCCGACCCTAGCAAGTTGCCATATTACAAGTATACCATGAAAGATGCACATACAAAACATACATGAATAAAAGGCACGTTTTAAAGAAAGAGAAATCCCGACCCTAGCAAGTTGCCATATTACAAGTATACCATGAAAGATGCACATACAAAACATACATGAATAAAAGGCACGTTTTAAAGAAAGAGAAATCCCGACCCTAGCAAGTTGCCATATTACAAGTATACCATGAAAGATGCACATACAAAACATACATGAATAAAAGGCACGTTTTAAAGAAAGAGAAATCCCGACCCTAGCAAGTTGCCATATTACAAGTATACCATGAAAGATGCACATACAAAACATACATGAATAAAAGGCACGTTTTAAAGAAAGAGAGATCCCGGCCCTAATGCAAGTTGCCATATTACAAGTATACCATGAAAGATGCACATACAAAACATACATGAATAAAAGGCACGTTTTAAAGAAAGAGAAATCCCGACCCTAGCAAGTTGCCATATTACAAGTATACCATGAAAGATGCACATACAAAACATACATGAATAAAAGGCACGTTTTAAAGAAAGAGAAATCCCGACCCTAGCAAGTTGCCATATTACAAGTATACCATGAAAGATGCACATACAAAACATACATGAATAAAAGGCACGTTTTAAAGAAAGAGAAATCCCGTCCCTAATGCAAGTTGCCATAATACAAGTATACCATGAAAGATGCACATACAAAACATACATGAATAAAAGGCACGTTTTAAAGAAAGAGAAATCCCGACCCTAGCAAGTTGCCATATTACAAGTATACCATGAAAGATGCACATACAAAACATACATGAATAAAAGGCACGTTTTAAAGAAAGAGAGATCCCGGCCCTAATGCAAGTTGCCATATTACAAGTATACCATGAAAGATGCACATACAAAACATACATGAATAAAAGGCACGTTTTAAAGAAAGAGAAATCCCGACCCTAGCAAGTTGCCATATTACAAGCATACCATGAAAGATGCACATACAAAACATACATGAATAAAAGGCACGTTTTAAAGAAAGAGAGATCCCGGCCCTAGCAAGTTGCCATATTACAAGTATACCATGAAAGATGCACATACAAAACATACATGAATAAAAGGCACGTTTTAAAGAAAGAGAAATCCCGACCCTAGCAAGTTGCCATATTACAAGTATACCATGAAAGATGCACATACAAAACATACATGAATAAAAGGCACGTTTTAAAGAAAGAGAAATCCCGTCCCTAATGCAAGTTGCCATAATACAAGTATACCATGAAAGATGCACATACAAAACATACATGAATAAAAGGCACGTTTTAAAGAAAGAGAGATCCCGGCCCTAATGCAAGTTGCCATATTACAAGTATACCATGAAAGATGCACATACAAAACATACATGAATAAAAGACACGTTTTAAAGAAAGAGAAATCCCGACCCTAGCAAGTTGCCATATTACAAGTATACCATGAAAGATGCACATACAAAACATACATGAATAAAAGGCACGTTTTAAAGAAAGAGAGATCCCGACCCTAATGCAAGTTGCCATATTACAAGTATACCATGAAAGATGCACATACAAAACATACATGAATAAAAGGCACGTTTTAAAGAAAGAGAAATCCCGACCCTAGCAAGTTGCCATATTACAAGTATACCATGAAAGATGCACATACAAAACATACATGAATAAAAGGCACGTTTTAAAGAAAGAGAAATCCCGACCCTAGCAAGTTGCCATATTACAAGTATACCATGAAAGATGCACATACAAAACATACATGAATAAAAGGCACGTTTTAAAGAAAGAGAAATCCCGACCCTAGCAAGTTGCCATATTACAAGTATACCATGAAAGATGCACATACAAAACATACATGAATAAAAGGCACGTTTTAAAGAAAGAGAAATCCCGACCCTAGCAAGTTGCCATATTACAAGTATACCATGAAAGATGCACATACAAAACATACATGAATAAAAGGCACGTTTTAAAGAAAGAGAGATCCCGGCCCTAATGCAAGTTGCCATATTACAAGTATACCATGAAAGATGCACATACAAAACATACATGAATAAAAGGCACGTTTTAAAGAAAGAGAAATCCCGACCCTAGCAAGTTGCCATATTACAAGTATACCATGAAAGATGCACATACAAAACATACATGAATAAAAGGCACGTTTTAAAGAAAGAGAAATCCCGACCCTAGCAAGTTGCCATATTACAAGTATACCATGAAAGATGCACATACAAAACATACATGAATAAAAGGCACGTTTTAAAGAAAGAGAAATCCCGTCCCTAATGCAAGTTGCCATAATACAAGTATACCATGAAAGATGCACATACAAAACATACATGAATAAAAGGCACGTTTTAAAGAAAGAGAGATCCCGGCCCCAATGCAAGTTGCCATATTACAAGTATACGCACGTACAAAACATACATGAATAAAAGGCACGTTTTAAAGAAAGAGAAATCCCGACCCTAGCAAGTTGCCATATTACAAGTATACCATGAAAGATGCACATACAAAACATACATGAATAAAAGGCACGTTTTAAAGAAAGAGAAATCCCGACCCTAGCAAGTTGCCATATTACAAGTATACCATGAAAGATGCACATACAAAACATACATGAATAAAAGGCACGTTTTAAAGAAAGAGAGATCCCGACCCTAATGCAAGTTGCCATATTACAAGTATACCATGAAAGATGCACATACAAAACATACATGAATAAAAGGCACGTTTTAAAGAAAGAGATATCCCGACCCTAGCAAGTTGCCATATTACAAGTATACCATGAAAGATGCACATACAAAACATACATGAATAAAAGGCACGTTTTAAAGAAAGAGAAATCCCGACCCTAGCAAGTTGCCATATTACAAGTATACCATGAAAGATGCACATACAAAACATACATGAATAAAAGGCACGTTTTAAAGAAAGAGAAATCCCGACCCTAGCAAGTTGCCATATTACAAGTATACCATGAAAGATGCACATACAAAACATACATGAATAAAAGGCACGTTTTAAAGAAAGAGAAATCCCGACCCTAGCAAGTTGCCATATTACAAGTATACCATGAAAGATGCACATACAAAACATACATGAATAAAAGGCACGTTTTAAAGAAAGAGAAATCCCGACCCTAGCAAGTTGCCATATTACAAGTATACCATGAAAGATGCACATACAAAACACACATGAATAAAAGGCACGTTTTAAAGAAAGAGAGATCCCGTCCCTAATGCAAGTTGCCATAATACAAGTATACCATGAAAGATGCACATACAAAACATACATGAATAAAAAGCACGTTTTAAAGAAAGAGAGATCCCGACCCTAATGCAAGTTGCCATAATACAAGTATACCATGAAAGATGCATATACAAAACATACATGAATAAAAGGCACGTTTTAAAGAAAGAGAGATCACGACCCTAATGCAAGTTGCCATAATACAAGTATACCATGAAAGATGCGCATACAAAACATACATGAATAAAAAGCACGTTTTAAAGAAAGAGAGATCCCGGCCCTAATGCAAGTTGCCATAATACAAGTATACCATGAAAGATGCATATACAAAACATACATGAATAAAAGGCACGTTTTAAAGAAAGAGAGATCCCGACCCTAATGCAAGTTGCCATATTACAAGTATACCATGAAAGATGCACATACAAAACATACATGAATAAAAGGCACGTTTTAAAGAAAGAGAAATCCCGACCCTAGCAAGTTGCCATATTACAAGTATACCATGAAAGATGCACATACAAAACATACATGAATAAAAAGCACGTTTTAAAGAAAGAGAGATCCCGACCCTAATGCAAGTTGCCATAATACAAGTATACCATGAAAGATGCACATACAAAACATACATGAATAAAAAGCACGTTTTAAAGAAAGAGAGATCCCGGCCCTAATGCAAGTTGCCATAATACAAGTATACCATGAAAGATGCATATACAAAACATACATGAATAAAAGGCACGTTTTAAAGAAAGAGAGATCCCGACCCTAATGCAAGTTGCCATAATACAAGTATACCATGAAAGATGCACATACAAAACATACATGAATAAAAAGCACGTTTTAAAGAAAGAGAGATCCCGGCCCTAATGCAAGTTGCCATAATACAAGTATACCATGAAAGATGCATATACAAAACATACATGAATAAAAGGCACGTTTTAAAGAAACAGAGATCCCGGCCCTAGCAAGTTGCCATATTACAAGTATACCATGAAAGATGCACATACAAAACATACATGAATAAAAGGCACGTTTTAAAGAAAGAGAGATCCCGACCCTAATGCAAGTTGCTATAATACAAGTATACCATGAAAGTTGCACATACAAAACATACATGAATAAAAAGCACGTTTTAAAGAAAGAGAGATCCCGACCCTAATGCAAGTTGCCATAATACAAGTATACCATGAAAGATGCACATACAAAACATACATGAATAAAAGGCACGTTTTAAAGAAAGAGAGATCCCGGCCCTAGCAAGTTGCCATATTACAAGTATACCATGAAAGATGCACATACAAAACATACATGAATAAAAGGCACGTTTTAAAGAAAGAGAGATCCCGACCCTAATGCAAGTTGCCATATTACAAGTATACCATGAAAGATGCACATACAAAACATACATGAATAAAAAGCATTTTTTAAAGAAAGAGAGATCCCGGCCCTAATGCAAGTTGCCATAATACAAGTATACCATGAAAGATGCATATACAAAACATACATGAATAAAAGGCACGTTTTAAAGAAAGAGAGATCCCGACCCTAATGCAAGTTGCCATAATACAAGTATACCATGAAAGATGCACATACAAAACATACATGAATAAAAGGCACGTTTTAAAGAAAGAGAGATCCCGACCCTAATGCATGTTGCCATAATACAAGTATACCATGAAAGATGCACATACAAAACATACATGAATAAAAAGCACGTTTTAAAGAAAGAGAGATCCCGGCCCTAATGCAAGTTGCCATAATACAAGTATACCATGAAAGATGCATATACAAAACATACATGAATAAAAGGCACGTTTTAAAGAAAGAGAGATCCCGGCCCTAGCAAGTTGCCATATTACAAGTATACCATGAAAGATGCACATACAAAACATACATGAATAAAAGGCACGTTTTAAAGAAAGAGAGATCCCGACCCTAATGCAAGTTGCTATAATACAAGTATACCATGAAAGATGCACATACAAAACATACATGAATAAAAAGCACGTTTTAAAGAAAGAGAGATCCCGACCCTAATGCAAGTTGCCATAATACAAGTATACCATGAAAGATGCATATACAAAACATACATGAATAAAAGGCACGTTTTAAAGAAAGAGAGATCCCGGCCCTAATGCAAGTTGCCATAATACAAGTATACCATGAAAGATGCATATACAAAACATACATGAATAAAAGGCACGTTTTAAAGAAAGAGAGATCCCGACCCTAATGCAAGTTGCCATAATACAAGTATACCATGAAAGATGCACATACAAAACATACATGAATAAAAAGCACGTTTTAAAGAAAGAGAGATCCCGGCCCTAATGCAAGTTGCCATAATACAAGTATACCATGAAAGATGCATATACAAAACATACATGAATAAAAGGCACGTTTTAAAGAAAGAGAGATCCCGACCCTAATGCAAGTTGCCATAATACAAGTATACCATGAAAGATGCACATACAAAACATACATGAATAAAAAGCACGTTTTAAAGAAAGAGAGATCCCGGCCCTAATGCAAGTTGCCATAATACAAGTATACCATGAAAGATGCATATACAAAACATACATGAATAAAAGGCACGTTTTAAAGAAAGAGAGATCCCGGCCCTAGCAAGTTGCCATATTACAAGTATACCATGAAAGATGCACATACAAAACATACATGAATAAAAGGCACGTTTTAAAGAAAGAGAGATCCCGACCCTAATGCAAGTTGCTATAATACAAGTATACCATGAAAGATGCACATACAAAACATACATGAATAAAAAGCACGTTTTAAAGAAAGAGAGATCCCGACCCTAATGCAAGTTGCCATAATACAAGTATACCATGAAAGATGCATATACAAAACATACATGAATAAAAGGCACGTTTTAAAGAAAGAGAGATCCCGGCCCTAATGCAAGTTGCCATAATACAAGTATACCATGAAAGATGCATATACAAAACATACATGAATAAAAGGCACGTTTTAAAGAAAGAGAGATCCCGGCCCTAGCAAGTTGCCATATTACAAGTATACCATGAAAGATGCACATACAAAACATACATGAATAAAAGGCACGTTTTAAAGAAAGAGAGATCCCGACCCTAATGCAAGTTGCTATAATACAAGTATACCATGAAAGATGCACATACAAAACATACATGAATAAAAAGCACGTTTTAAAGAAAGAGAGATCCCGACCCTAATGCAAGTTGCCATAATACAAGTATACCATGAAAGATGCACATACAAAACATACATGAATAAAAAGCACGTTTTAAAGAAAGAGAGATCCCGGCCCTAATGCAAGTTGCCATAATACAAGTATACCATGAAAGATGCATATACAAAACATACATGAATAAAAGGCACGTTTTAAAGAAAGAGAGATCCCGACCCTAATGCAAGTTGCCATAATACAAGTATACCATGAAAGATGCACATACAAAACATACATGAATAAAAAGCACGTTTTAAAGAAAGAGAGATCCCGGCCCTAATGCAAGTTGCCATAATACAAGTATACCATGAAAGATGCATATACAAAACATACATGAATAAAAGGCACGTTTTAAAGAAAGAGAGATCCCGGCCCTAGCAAGTTGCCATATTACAAGTATACCATGAAAGATGCACATACAAAACATACATGAATAAAAGGCACGTTTTAAAGAAAGAGAGATCCCGACCCTAATGCAAGTTGCTATAATACAAGTATACCATGAAAGATGCACATACAAAACATACATGAATAAAAAGCACGTTTTAAAGAAAGAGAGATCCCGACCCTAATGCATGTTGCCATAATACAAGTATACCATGAAAGATGCACATACAAAACATACATGAATAAAAAGCACGTTTTAAAGAAAGAGAGATCCCGGCCCTAATGCAAGTTGCCATATTACAAGTATACCATGAAAGATGCACATACAAAACATACATGAATAAAAGGCACGTTTTAAAGAAAGAGAGATCCCGGCCCTAATGCAAGTTGTCATAATACAAGTATACCATGAAAGATGCATATACAAAACATACATGAATAAAAGGCACGTTTTAAAGAAAGAGAGATCCCGACCCTAATGCAAGTTGCCATAATACAAGTATACCATGAAAGATGCATATACAAAACATACATGAATAAAAGGCACGTTTTAAAGAAAGAGAGATCCCGACCCTAATGCAAGTTGCCATAATACAAGTATACCATGAAAGATGCATATACAAAACATACATGAATAAAAGGCACGTTTTAAAGAAAGAGAGATCCCGACCCTAATGCAAGTTGCCATAATACAAGTATACCATGAAAGATGCACATACAAAACATACATGAATAAAAAGCACGTTTTAAAGAAAGAGAGATCCCGGCCCTAATGCAAGTTGCCATAATACAAGTATACCATGAAAGATGCATATACAAAACATACATGAATAAAAGGCACGTTTTAAAGAAAGAGAGATCCCGACCCTAATGCAAGTTGCCATATTACAAGTATACCATGAAAGATGCACATACAAAACATACATGAATAAAAAGCACGTTTTAAAGAAAGAGAGATCCCGACCCTAATGCAAGTTGCCATATTACAAGTATACCATGAAAGATGCATATACAAAACATACATGAATAAAAGGCACGTTTTAAAGAAAGAGAGATCCCGACCCTAATGCAAGTTGCCATAATACAAGTATACCATGAAAGATGCACATACAAAACATACATGAATAAAAAGCACGTTTTAAAGAAAGAGAGATCCCGACCCTAATGCAAGTTGCCATAATACAAGTATACCATGAAAGATGCACATACAAAACATACATGAATAAAAAGCACGTTTTAAAGAAAGAGAGATCCCGGCCCTAATGCAAGTTGCCATAATACAAGTATACCATGAAAGATGCATATACAAAACATACATGAATAAAAGGCACGTTTTAAAGAAAGAGAGATCCCGACCCTAATGCAAGTTGCCATAATACAAGTATACCATGAAAGATGCACATACAAAACATACATGAATAAAAGGCACGTTTTAAAGAAAGAGAAATCCCGACCCTAATGCAAGCTGCCATATTACAAGTATACCATGAAAGATGCGCATACAAAACATACATGAATAAAAGGCACGTTTTAAAGAAAGAGAGATCCCGGCCCTAATGCAAGTTGCCATATTACAAGTATACCATGAAAGATGCACATACAAAACATACATGAATAAAAGGCACGTTTTAAAGAAAGAGAAATCCCGACCCTAGCAAGTTGCCATATTACAAGTATACCATGAAAGATGCACATACAAAACATACATGAATAAAAGGAACGTTTTAAAGAAAGAGAGATCCCGGCCCTAATGCAAGTTGCCATATTACAAGTATACCATGAAAGATGCACATACAAAACATACATGAATAAAAGGCACTGAAGGCGTCAGCTCCGCTAAAATATTAGAAAGAAGACGAAAGAGAGAGATAGTCGCGGTCGTTATTGTGACTGAAATTGTACATGAATAAAATTAAGGCTGGCGGCAAAATGACTAATCGACAAATAAACAGTGTTTATCACTAATTAAGCCTCGGGAAAAATAGGCACAAGTTTATGCTAAAAGTATTTGGAACTGATTAACACTTACCCTAAGCTGAACAAAGGGGTTACGTGCACGGTAGGTTTGATGTCTTCTGGACTTCTGCAGCAGGGCCCTGGGTGAAGTGGTGATTGGCAGACGGCTCGTGCTGTAAAACTTAATAAACGGGGTTCAATTCTAATGTTATTCACAGTTGAAATAAGTCTTTAAATGATTGCGAGCGACTCCGTAACGGCGGCTTGTAAAGGCGAGGTTAAGGCGCATTCGAACACGGCACTTGGACTAAATAATGTAAACTTTCGCGGTTAACGAGCATATAAAGCAAATACAATACGAAACACTTACATTTAGACATACGCGGGGCGAACTAAACGTCCACGAGGTTAGCAAATACGTTTAAACCCGCAACGGACGTGCTGGTCAGTCTACGGCAAGCAAAAGACTGGGGGTGAGGAAGTGTGTGCTAGGGTGGGGATTAGGCGCGCGACACGGGACAACGTGGTCTTAAACTATCGACGATACACCATAGATTGAGCTATCGATTAGACAAAGCACAGACTGATTGAATTCGATACTGGAACTGTTTAATCTACCAAAGCTGACTCCAACAGGCACGTTTTAAAGAAAGAGAAATCCCGACCCTAGCAAGTTGCCATATTACAAGTATACCATGAAAGATGCACATACAAAACATACATGAATAAAAGGCACGTTTTAAAGAAAGAGAGATCCCGGCCCTAGCAAGTTGCCATATTACAAGTATACCATGAAAGATGCACATACAAAACATACATGAATAAAAAGCACGTTTTAAAGAAAGAGAGATCCCGGCCCTAGCAAGTTGCCATATTACAAGTATACCATGAAAGATGCACATACAAAACATACATGAATAAAAGGCACGTTTTAAAGAAAGAGAGATCCCGGCCCTAGCAAGTTGCCATATTACAAGTATACCATGAAAGATGCACATACAAAACATACATGAATAAAAAGCACGTTTTAAAGAAAGAGAGATCCCGGCCCTAGCAAGTTGCCATATTACAAGTATACCATGAAAGATGCACATACAAAACATACATGAATAAAAAGCACGTTTTAAAGAAAGAGAGATCCCGGCCCTAGCAAGTTGCCATATTACAAGTATACCATGAAAGATGCACATACAAAACATACATGAATAAAAGGCACGTTTTAAAGAAAGAGAGATCCCGGCCCTAGCAAGTTGCCATATTACAAGTATACCATGAAAGATGCACATACAAAACATACATGAATAAAAAGCACGTTTTAAAGAAAGAGAGATCCCGGCCCTAGCAAGTTGCCATATTACAAGTATACCATGAAAGATGCACATACAAAACATACATGAATAAAAGGCACGTTTTAAAGAAAGAGAGATCCCGGCCCTAATGCAAGTTGCCATATTACAAGTATACCATGAAAGATGCACATACAAAACATACATGAATAAAAGGCACGTTTTAAAGAAAGAGAGATCCCGGCCCTAGCAAGTTGCCATATTACAAGTATACCATGAAAGATGCACATACAAAACATACATGAATAAAAAGCACGTTTTAAAGAAAGAGAGATCCCGGCCCTAGCAAGTTGCCATATTACAAGTATACCATGAAAGATGCACATACAAAACATACATGAATAAAAAGCACGTTTTAAAGAAAGAGAGATCCCGGCCCTAGCAAGTTGCCATATTACAAGTATACCATGAAAGATGCACATACAAAACATACATGAATAAAAAGCACGTTTTAAAGAAAGAGAGATCCCGGCCCTAGCAAGTTGCCATATTACAAGTATACCATGAAAGATGCACATACAAAACATACATGAATAAAAGGCACGTTTTAAAGAAAGAGAGATCCCGGCCCTAGCAAGTTGCCATATTACAAGTATACCATGAAAAATGCACATACAAAACATACATGAATAAAAAGCACGTTTTAAAGAAAGAGAGATCCCGGCCCTAGCAAGTTGCCATATTACAAGTATACCATGAAAGATGCACATACAAAACATACATGAATAAAAGGCACGTTTTAAAGAAAGAGAGATCCCGGCCCTAGCAAGTTGCCATATTACAAGTATACCATGAAAGATGCACATACAAAACATACATGAATAAAAGGCACGTTTTAAAGAAAGAGAGATCCCGGCCCTAGCAAGTTGCCATATTACAAGTATACCATGAAAGATGCACATACAAAACATACATGAATAAAAAGCACGTTTTAAAGAAAGAGAGATCCCGGCCCTAGCAAGTTGCCATATTACAAGTATACCATGAAAGATGCACATACAAAACATACATGAATAAAAGGCACGTTTTAAAGAAAGAGAGATCCCGGCCCTAGCAAGTTGCCATATTACAAGTATACCATGAAAGATGCACATACAAAACATACATGAATAAAAGGCACGTTTTAAAGAAAGAGAGATCCCGGCCCTAGCAAGTTGCCATATTACAAGTATACCATGAAAGATGCACATACAAAACATACATGAATAAAAGGCACGTTTTAAAGAAAGAGAGATCCCGGCCCTAGCAAGTTGCCATATTACAAGTATACCATGAAAGATGCACATACAAAACATACATGAATAAAAAGCACGTTTTAAAGAAAGAGAGATCCCGGCCCTAGCAAGTTGCCATATTACAAGTATACCATGAAAGATGCACATACAAAACATACATGAATAAAAGGCACGTTTTAAAGAAAGAGAGATCCCGGCCCTAGCAAGTTGCCATATTACAAGTATACCATGAAAGATGCACATACAAAACATACATGAATAAAAAGCACGTTTTAAAGAAAGAGAGATCCCGGCCCTAGCAAGTTGCCATATTACAAGTATACCATGAAAGATGCACATACAAAACATACATGAATAAAAGGCACGTTTTAAAGAAAGAGAGATCCCGGCCCTAATGCAAGTTGCCATATTACAAGTATACCATGAAAGATGCACATACAAAACATACATGAATAAAAGGCACGTTTTAAAGAAAGAGAAATCCCGACCCTAGCAAGTTGCCATATTACAAGTATACCATGAAAGATGCACATACAAAACATACATGAATAAAAGGCACGTTTTAAAGAAAGAGAAATCCCGACCCTAGCAAGTTGCCATATTACAAGTATACCATGAAAGATGCACATACAAAACATACATGAATAAAAGGCACGTTTTAAAGAAAGAGAAATCCCGACCCTAGCAAGTTGCCATATTACAAGTATACCATGAAAGATGCACATACAAAACATACATGAATAAAAGGCACGTTTTAAAGAAAGAGAAATCCCGACCCTAGCAAGTTGCCATATTACAAGTATACCATGAAAGATGCACATACAAAACATACATGAATAAAAGGCACGTTTTAAAGAAAGAGAAATCCCGACCCTAGCAAGTTGCCATATTACAAGTATACCATGAAAGATGCACATACAAAACATACATGAATAAAAGGCACGTTTTAAAGAAAGAGAGATCCCGGCCCTAATGCAAGCTGCCATATTACAAGTATACCATGAAAGATGCACATACAAAACATACATGAATAAAAGGCACGTTTTAAAGAAAGAGAAATCCCGACCCTAGCAAGTTGCCATAATACAAGTATACCATGAAAGATGCACATACAAAACATACATGAATAAAAGGCACGTTTTAAAGAAAGAGAGATCCCGACCCTAGCAAGTTGTCATATTACAAGTATACCATGAAAGATGCACATACAAAACATACATGAATAAAAGGCACGTTTTAAAGAAAGAGAGATCCCGACCCTAGCAAGTTGTCATATTACAAGTATACCATGAAAGATGCACATACAAAACATACATGAATAAAAGGCACGTTTTAAAGAAAGAGAGATCCCGGCCCTAGCAAGTTGCCATATTACAAGTATACCATGAAAGATGCACATACAAAACATACATGAATAAAAGGCACGTTTTAAAGAAAGAGAGATCCCGGCCCTAGCAAGTTGTCATATTACAAGTATACCATGAAAGATGCACATACAAAACATACATGAATAAAAGGCACGTTTTAAAGAAAGAGAGATCCCGACCCTAGCAAGTTGTCATATTACAAGTATACCATGAAAGATGCACATACAAAACATACATGAATAAAAGGCACGTTTTAAAGAAAGAGAGATCCCGGCCCTAGCAAGTTGCCATATTACAAGTATACCATGAAAGATGCACATACAAAACATACATGAATAAAAGGCACGTTTTAAAGAAAGAGAGATCCCGGCCCTAGCAAGTTGCCATATTACAAGTATACCATGAAAGATGCACATACAAAACATACATGAATAAAAGGCACGTTTTAAAGAAAGAGAGATCCCGGCCCTAGCAAGTTGCCATATTACAAGTATACCATGAAAGATGCACATACAAAACATACATGAATAAAAGGCACGTTTTAAAGAAAGAGAGATCCCGGCCCTAGCAAGTTGCCATATTACAAGTATACCATGAAAGATGCACATACAAAACATACATGAATAAAAGGCACGTTTTAAAGAAAGAGAGATCCCGGCCCTAGCAAGTTGCCATATTACAAGTATACCATGAAAGATGCACATACAAAACATACATGAATAAAAGGCACGTTTTAAAGAAAGAGAGATCCCGGCCCTAGCAAGTTGCCATATTACAAGTATACCATGAAAGATGCACATACAAAACATGCATGAATAAAAGGCACGTTTTAAAGAAAGAGAGATCCCGGCCCTAGCAAGTTGTCATATTACAAGTATACCATGAAAGATGCACATACAAAACATACATGAATAAAAGGCACGTTTTAAAGAAAGAGAGATCCCGGCCCTAGCAAGTTGTCATATTACAAGTATACCATGAAAGATGCACATACAAAACATACATGAATAAAAGGCACGTTTTAAAGAAAGAGAGATCCCGGCCCTAGCAAGTTGTCATATTACAAGTATACCATGAAAGATGCACATACAAAACATACATGAATAAAAGGCACGTTTTAAAGAAAGAGAGATCCCGGCCCTAGCAAGTTGTCATATTACAAGTATACCATGAAAGATGCACATACAAAACATACATGAATAAAAGGCACGTTTTAAAGAAAGAGAGATCCCGGCCCTAGCAAGTTGTCATATTACAAGTATGCCATGAAAGATGCACATACAAAACATACATGAATAAAAGGCACGTTTTAAAGAAAGAGAGATCCCGGCCCTAGCACGTTGCCATATTACAAGTATACCATGAAAGATGCACATACAAAACATACATGAATAAAAGGCACGTTTTAAAGAAAGAGAGATCCCGGCCCTAATGCAAGTTGCCATATTACAAGTATACCATGAAAGATGCACATACAAAACATACATGAATAAAAGGCACGTTTTAAAGAAAGAGAGATCCCGGCCCTAGCAAGTTGTCATATTACAAGTATGCCATGAAAGATGCACATACAAAACATACATGAATAAAAGGCACGTTTTAAAGAAAGAGAGATCCCGGCCCTAGCACGTTGCCATATTACAAGTATACCATGAAAGATGCACATACAAAACATACATGAATAAAAGGCACGTTTTAAAGAAAGAGAGATCCCGGCCCTAGCAAGTTGTCATATTACAAGTATGCCATGAAAGATGCACATACAAAACATACATGAATAAAAGGCACGTTTTAAAGAAAGAGAGATCCCGGCCCTAGCACGTTGCCATATTACAAGTATACCATGAAAGATGCACATACAAAACATACATGAATAAAAGGCACGTTTTAAAGAAAGAGAGATCCCGGCCCTTGCACGTTGCCATATTACAAGTATACCATGAAAGATGCACATACAAAACATACATGAATAAAAGGCACGTTTTAAAGAAAGAGAGATCCCGGCCCTAGCAAGTTGTCATATTACAAGTATACCATGAAAGATGCACATACAAAACATACATGAATAAAAGGCACGTTTTAAAGAAAGAGAGATCCCGACCCTAGCAAGTTGTCATATTACAAGTATACCATGAAAGATGCACATACAAAACATACATGAATAAAAAGCACGTTTTAAACAAAGAGAGATCCCGACCCTAGCAAGTTGCCATAATACAAGTATACCATGAAAGATGCACATACAAAACATACATGAATAAAAGGCACGTTTTAAAGAAAGAGAGATCCCGACCCTAGCAAGTTGCCATAATACAAGTATACCATGAAAGATGCACATACAAAACATACATGAATAAAAGGCACGTTTTAAAGAAAGAGAGATCCCGGCCCTAGCAAGTTGCCATAATACAAGTATACCATGAAAGATGCACATACAAAACATACATGAATAAAAGGCACGTTTTAAAGAAAGAGAGATCCCGACCCTAGCAAGTTGCCATAATACAAGTATACCATGAAAGATGCACATACAAAACATACATGAATAAAAGGCACGTTTTAAAGAAAGAGAGATCCCGACCCTAGCAAGTTGCCATAATACAAGTATACCATGAAAGATGCACATACAAAACATACATGAATAAAAGGCACGTTTTAAAGAAAGAGAGATCCCGACCCTAGCAAGTTGCCATAATACAAGTATACCATGAATGATGCACATACAAAACATACATGAATAAAAGGCACGTTTTAAAGAAAGAGAGATCCCGGCCCTAGCAAGTTGCCATATTACAAGTATACCATGAAAGATGCACATACAAAACATACATGAATAAAAAGCACGTTTTAAAGAAAGAGAGATCCCGGCCCTAGCAAGTTGCCATATTACAAGTATACCATGAAAGATGCACATACAAAACATACATGAATAAAAGGCACGTTTTAAAGAAAGAGAGATCCCGGCCCTAGCAAGTTGCCATATTACAAGTATACCATGAAAGATGCACATACAAAACATACATGAATAAAAGGCACGTTTTAAAGAAAGAGAGATCCCGACCCTAGCAAGTTGCCATATTACAAGTATACCATGAAAGATGCACATACAAAACATACATGAATAAAAAGCACGTTTTAAAGAAAGAGAGATCCCGGCCCTAGCAAGTTGCCATATTACAAGTATACCATGAAAGATGCACATACAAAACATACATGAATAAAAGGCACGTTTTAAAGAAAGAGAGATCCCGGCCCTAATGCAAGTTGCCATATTACAAGTATACCATGAAAGATGCACATACAAAACATACATGAATAAACGGCACGTTTTAAAGAAAGAGAGATCCCGGCCCTAGCAAGTTGCCATATTACAAGTATACCATGAAAGATGCTCATACAAAACATACATGAATAAAAAGCACGTTTTAAAGAAAGAGAGATCCCGGCCCTAGCAAGTTGCCATATTACAAGTATACCATGAAAGATGCACATACAAAACATACATGAATAAAAAGCACGTTTTAAAGAAAGAGAGATCCCGGCCCTAGCAAGTTGCCATATTACAAGTATACCATGAAAGATGCACATACAAAACATACATGAATAAAAGGCACGTTTTAAAGAAAGAGAGATCCCGGCCCTAGCAAGTTGCCATATTACAAGTATACCATGAAAGATGCACATACAAAATATACATGAATAAAAAGCACGTTTTAAAGAAAGAGAGATCCCGGCCCTAGCAAGTTGCCATATTACAAGTATACCATGAAAGATGCACATACAAAACATACATGAATAAAAGGCACGTTTTAAAGAAAGAGAGATCCCGGCCCTAGCAAGTTGCCATATTACAAGTATACCATGAAAGATGCACATACAAAACATACATGAATAAAAAGCACGTTTTAAAGAAAGAGAGATCCCGGCCCTAGCAAGTTGCCATATTACAAGTATACCATGAAAGATGCACATACAAAACATACATGAATAAAAGGCACGTTTTAAAGAAAGAGAGATCCCGGCCCTAATGCAAGTTGCCATATTACAAGTATACCATGAAAGATGCACATACAAAACATACATGAATAAAAGGAAAGTTTTAAAGAAAGAGAAATCCCGACCCTAGCAAGTTGCCATATTACAAGTATACCATGAAAGATGCACATACAAAACATACATGAATAAAAGGCACGTTTTAAAGAAAGAGAAATCCCGACCCTAGCAAGTTGCCATATTACAAGTATACCATGAAAGATGCACATACAAAACATACATGAATAAAAGGCACGTTTTAAAGAAAGAGAAATCCCGACCCTAGCAAGTTGCCATATTACAAGTATACCATGAAAGATGCACATACAAAACATACATGAATAAAAGGCACGTTTTAAAGAAAGAGAAATCCCGACCCTAGCAAGTTGCCATATTACAAGTATACCATGAAAGATGCACATAAAAAACATACATGAATAAAAGGCACGTTTTAAAGAAAGAGAAATCCCGACCCTAGCAAGTTGCCATATTACAAGTATACCATGAAAGATGCACATACAAAACATACATGAATAAAAGGCACGTTTTAAAGAAAGAGAAATCCCGACCCTAGCAAGTTGCCATATTACAAGTATACCATGAAAGATGCACAAACAAAACATACATGAATAAAAGGCACGTTTTAAAGAAAGAGAGATCCCGGCCCTAGCAAGTTGCCATATTACAAGTATACCATGAAAGATGCACATACAAAACATACATGAATAAAAGGCACGTTTTAAAGAAAGAGAGATCCCGACCCTAGCAAGTTGTCATATTACAAGTATACCATGAAAGATGCACATACAAAACATACATGAATAAAAGGCACGTTTTAAAGAAAGAGAGATCCCGACCCTAGCAAGTTGCCATAATACAAGTATACCATGAAAGATGCACATACAAAACATACATGAATAAAAGGCACGTTTTAAAGAAAGAGAGATCCCGACCCAAGCAAGTTGCAATAATACAAGTATACCATGAAAGATGCACATACAAAACATTCATGAATAAAAGGCACGTTTTAAAGAAAGAGAGATCCCGACCCTAGCAAGTTGCCATAATACAAGTATACCATGAAAGATGCACATACAAAACATACATGAATAAAAGGCACGTTTTAAACAAAGAGAGATCCCGACCCTAGCAAGTTGCCATAATACAAGTATACCATGAAAGATGCACATACAAAACATACATGAATAAAAGGCACGTTTTAAAGAAAGAGAGATCCCGACCCTAGCAAGTTGCCATAATACAAGTATACCATGAAAGATGCACATACAAAACATACATGAATAAAAGGCACGTTTTAAAGAAAGAGAAATCCCGACCCTAGCAAGTTGCCATATTACAAGTATACCATGAAAGATGCACATACAAAACATACATGAATAAAAGGCACGTTTTAAAGAAAGAGAAATCCCGACCCTAGCAAGTTGCCATATTACAAGTATACCATGAAAGATACACATACAAAACATACATGAATAAAAGGCACGTTTTAAAGAAAGAGAGATCCCGGCCCTAATGCAAGTTGCCATATTACAAGTATACCATGAAAGATGCACATACAAAACATACATGAATAAAAGGCACGTTTTAAAGAAAGAGAAATCCCGACCCTAGCAAGTTGCCATATTACAAGTATACCATGAAAGATGCGCATACAAAACATACATGAATAAAAGGCACGTTTTAAAGAAAGAGAGATCCCGGCCCTAATGCAAGTTGCCATATTACAAGTATACCATGAAAGATGCACATACAAAACATACATGAATAAAAAGCACGTTTTAAAGAAAGAGAGATCCCGGCCCTAGCAAGTTGCCATATTACAAGTATACCATGAAAGATGCACATACAAAACATACATGAATAAAAGGCACGTTTTAAAGAAAGAGAGATCCCGGCCCTAATGCAAGTTGCCATATTACAAGTATACCATGAAAGATGCACATACAAAACATACATGAATAAAAAGCACGTTTTAAAGAAAGAGAGATCCCGACCCTAGCAAGTTGCCATAATACAAGTATACCATGAAAGATGCACATACAAAACATACATGAATAAAAGGCACGTTTTAAAGAAAGAGAGATCCCGGCCCTAATGCAAGTTGCCATATTACAAGTATACCATGAAAGATGCACATACAAAACATACATGAATAAAAGGCACGTTTTAAAGAAAGAGAAATCCCGACCCTAGCAAGTTGCCATATTACAAGTATACCATGAAAGATGCACATACAAAACATACATGAATAAAAGGCACGTTTTAAAGAAAGAGAAATCCCGACCCTAGCAAGTTGCCATATTACAAGTATACCATGAAAGATGCACATACAAAACATACATGAATAAAAGGCACGTTTTAAAGAAAGAGAGATCCCGGCCCTAGCAAGTTGCCATATTACAAGTATACCATGAAAGATGCACATACAAAACATACATGAATAAAAGGCACGTTTTAAAGAAAGAGAGATCCCGGCCCTAATGCAAGTTGCCATATTACAAGTATACCATGAAAGATGCACATACAAAACATACATGAATAAAAAGCACGTTTTAAAGAAAGAGAGATCCCGGCCCTAGCAAGTTGCCATATTACAAGTATACCATGAAAGATGCACATACAAAACATACATGAATAAAAGGCACGTTTTAAAGAAAGAGAGATCCCGGCCCTAATGCAAGTTGCCATATTACAAGTATACCATGAAAGATGCACATACAAAACATACATGAATAAAAGGCACGTTTTAAAGAAAGAGAAATCCCGACCCTAGCAAGTTGCCATATTACAAGTATACCATGAAAGATGCACATACAAAACATACATGAATAAAAGGCACGTTTTAAAGAAAGAGAGATCCCGGCCCTAATGCAAGTTGCCATATTACAAGTATACCATGAAAGATACACATACAAAACATACATGAATAAAAGGCACGTTTTAAAGAAAGAGAGATCCCGGCCCTAATGCAAGTTGCCATATTACAAGTATACCAGGAAAGATGCACATACAAAACATACATGAATAAAAGCCACGTTTTAAAGAAAGAGAGATCCCGGCCCTAATGCAAGTTGCCATATTACAAGTATACCATGAAAGATACACATACAAAACATACATGAATAAAAGGCACGTTTTAAAGAAAGAGAGATCCCGGCCCTAATGCAAGTTGCCATATTACAAGTATACCATGAAAGATACACATACAAAACATACATGAATAAAAGGCACGTTTTAAAGAAAGAGAGATCCCGGCCCTAATGCAAGTTGCCATATAACAAGTATACCATGAAAGATACACATACAAAACATACATGAATAAAAGGCACGTTTTAAAGAAAGAGAGATCCCGGCCCTAATGCAAGTTGCCATATTACAAGTATACCATGAAAGATACACATACAAAACATACATGAATAAAAGGCACGTTTTAAAGAAAGAGAGATCCCGGCCCTAATGCAAGTTGCCATATTACAAGTATACCATGAAAGATACACATACAAAACATACATGAATAAAAGGCACGTTTTAAAGAAAGAGAGATCCCGGCCCTAATGCAAGTTGCCATATTACAAGTATACCATGAAAGATGCACATACAAAACATACCTGAATAAAAGGCACGTTTTAAAGAAAGAGAGATCCCGGCCCTAATGCAAGTTGCCATATTACAAGTATACCATGAAAGATACACATACAAAACATACATGAATAAAAGGCACGTTTTAAAGAAAGAGAGATCCCGGCCCTAATGCAAGTTGCCATATTACAAGTATACCATGAAAGATGCACATACAAAACATACATGAATAAAAGGCACGTTTTAAAGAAAGAGAAATCCCGACCCTAGCAAGTTGCCATATTACAAGTATACCATGAAAGATGCGCATACAAAACATACATGAATAAAAGGCACGTTTTAAAGAAAGAGAGATCCCGGCCCTAATGCAAGTTGCCATATTACAAGTATACCATGAAAGATGCACATACAAAACATACATGAATAAAAGGCACGTTTTAAAGAAAGAGAAATCCCGACCCTAGCAAGTTGCCATATTACAAGTATACCATGAAAGATGCACATACAAAACATACATGAATAAAAGGCACGTTTTAAACAAAGAGAGATCCCGGCCCTAATGCAAGTTGCCATATTACAAGTATACCATGAAAGATGCACATACAAAACATACATGAATAAAAGGCACGTTTTAAAGAAAGAGAAATCCCGACCCTAGCAAGTTGCCATATTACAAGTATACCATGAAAGATGCACATACAAAACATACATGAATAAAAGGCACGTTTTAAAGAAAGAGAGATCCCGGCCCTAATGCAAGTTGCCATATTACAAGTATACCATGAAAGATGCACATACAAAACATACATGAATAAAAGGCACGTTTTAAAGAAAGAGAAATCCCGACCCTAGCAAGTTGCCATATTACAAGTATACCATGAAAGATGCACATACAAAACATACATGAATAAAAGGCACGTTTTAAAGAAAGAGAGATCCCGGCCCTAATGCAAGTTGCCATATTACAAGTATACCATGAAAGATGCACATACAAAACATACATGAATAAAAGGCACGTTTTAAAGAAAGAGAGATCCCGGCCCGAATGCAAGTTGCCATATTACAAGTATACCATGAAAGACGCACATACAAAACATACATGAATAAAAGGCACGTTTTAAAGAAAGAGAGATCCCGGCCCTAATGCAAGTTGCCATATTACAAGTATACCATGAAAGATGCACATACAAAACATACATGAATAAAAGGCACGTTTTAAAGAAAGAGAGATCCCGGCCCTAATGCAAGTTGCCATATTACAAGTATACCATGAAAGATGCACATACAAAACATACATGAATAAAAAGCACGTTTTAAAGAAAGAGAGATCCCGACCCTAGCAAGTTGCCATAATACAAGTATACCATGAAAGATGCACATACAAAACATACATGAATAAAAGGCACGTTTTAAAGAAAGAGAGATCCCGGCCCTAATGCAAGTTGCCATATTACAAGTATACCATGAAAGATGCACATACAAAACATACATGAATAAAAGGCACGTTTTAAAGAAAGAGAAATCCCGACCCTAGCAAGTTGCCATATTACAAGTATACCATGAAAGATGCACATACAAAACATACATGAATAAAAGGCACGTTTTAAAGAAAGAGAAATCCCGACCCTAGCAAGTTGCCATATTACAAGTATACCATGAAAGATGCACATACAAAACATACATGAATAAAAGGCACGTTTTAAAGAAAGAGAGATCCCGGCCCTAGCAAGTTGCCATATTACAAGTATACCATGAAAGATGCACATACAAAACATACATGAATAAAAGGCACGTTTTAAAGAAAGAGAGATCCCGGCCCTAATGCAAGTTGCCATATTACAAGTATACCATGAAAGATGCACATACAAAACATACATGAATAAAAAGCACGTTTTAAAGAAAGAGAGATCCCGGCCCTAGCAAGTTGCCATATTACAAGTATACCATGAAAGATGCACATACAAAACATACATGAATAAAAGGCACGTTTTAAAGAAAGAGAGATCCCGGCCCTAATGCAAGTTGCCATATTACAAGTATACCATGAAAGATGCACATACAAAACATACATGAATAAAAGGCACGTTTTAAAGAAAGAGAAATCCCGACCCTAGCAAGTTGCCATATTACAAGTATACCATGAAAGATGCACATACAAAACATACATGAATAAAAGGCACGTTTTAAAGAAAGAGAGATCCCGGCCCTAATGCAAGTTGCCATATTACAAGTATACCATGAAAGATACACATACAAAACATACATGAATAAAAGGCACGTTTTAAAGAAAGAGAGATCCCGGCCCTAATGCAAGTTGCCATATTACAAGTATACCAGGAAAGATGCACATACAAAACATACATGAATAAAAGGCACGTTTTAAAGAAAGAGAGATCCCGGCCCTAATGCAAGTTGCCATATTACAAGTATACCATGAAAGATACACATACAAAACATACATGAATAAAAGGCACGTTTTAAAGAAAGAGAGATCCCGGCCCTAATGCAAGTTGCCATATTACAAGTATACCATGAAAGATACACATACAAAACATACATGAATAAAAGGCACGTTTTAAAGAAAGAGAGATCCCGGCCCTAATGCAAGTTGCCATATTACAAGTATACCATGAAAGATACACATACAAAACATACATGAATAAAAGGCACGTTTTAAAGAAAGAGAGATCCCGGCCCTAATGCAAGTTGCCATATTACAAGTATACCATGAAAGATACACATACAAAACATACATGAATAAAAGGCACGTTTTAAAGAAAGAGAGATCCCGGCCCTAATGCAAGTTGCCATATTACAAGTATACCATGAAAGATACACATACAAAACATACATGAATAAAAGGCACGTTTTAAAGAAAGAGAGATCCCGGCCCTAATGCAAGTTGCCATATTACAAGTATACCATGAAAGATGCACATACAAAACATACATGAATAAAAGGCACGTTTTAAAGAAAGAGAGATCCCGGCCCTAATGCAAGTTGCCATATTACAAGTATACCATGAAAGATACACATACAAAACATACATGAATAAAAGGCACGTTTTAAAGAAAGAGAGATCACGGCCCTAATGCAAGTTGCCATATTACAAGTATACCATGAAAGATGCACATACAAAACATACATGAATAAAAGGCACGTTTTAAAGAAAGAGAAATCCCGACCCTAGCAAGTTGCCATATTACAAGTATACCATGAAAGATGCGCATACAAAACATACATGAATAAAAGGCACGTTTTAAAGAAAGAGAGATCCCGGCCCTAATGCAAGTTGCCATATTACAAGTATACCATGAAAGATGCACATACAAAACATACATGAATAAAAGGCACGTTTTAAAGAAAGAGAAATCCCGACCCTAGCAAGTTGCCATATTACAAGTATACCATGAAAGATGCACATACAAAACATACATGAATAAAAGGCACGTTTTAAAGAAAGAGAGATCCCGGCCCTAATGCAAGTTGCCATATTACAAGTATACCATGAAAGATGCACATACAAAACATACATGAATAAAAGGCACGTTTTAAAGAAAGAGAAATCCCGACCCTAGCAAGTTGCCATATTACAAGTATACCATGAAAGATGCACATACAAAACATACATGAATAAAAGGCACGTTTTAAAGAAAGAGAGATCCCGGCCCTAATGCAAGTTGCCATATTACAAGTATACCATGAAAGATGCACATACAAAACATACATGAATAAAAGGCACGTTTTAAAGAAAGAGAAATCCCGACCCTAGCAAGTTGCCATATTACAAGTATACCATGAAAGATGCACATACAAAACATACATGAATAAAAGGCACGTTTTAAAGAAAGAGAGATCCCGGCCCTAATGCAAGTTGCCATATTACAAGTATACCATGAAAGATGCACATACAAAACATACATGAATAAAAGGCACGTTTTAAAGAAAGAGAGATCCCGGCCCGAATGCAAGTTGCCATATTACAAGTATACCATGAAAGATGCACATACAAAACATACATGAATAAAAGGCACGTTTTAAAGAAAGAGAGATCCCGGCCCTAATGCAAGTTGCCATATTACAAGTATACCATGAAAGATGCACATACAAAACATACATGAATAAAAGGCACGTTTTAAAGAAAGAGAAATCCCGACCCTAGCAAGTTGCCATATTACAAGTATACCATGAAAGATGCACATACAAAACATACATGAATAAAAGGCACGTTTTAAAGAAAGAGAGATCCCGGCCCTAGCAAGTTGCCATATTACAAGTATACCATGAAAGATGCACATACAAAACATACATGAATAAAAGGTACGTTTTAAAGAAAGAGAGATCCCGACCCTAGCAAGTTGTCATATTACAAGTATACCATGAAAGATGCACGTACAAAACATACATGAATAAAAGGCACGTTTTAAAGAAAGAGAGATCCCGACCCTAGCAAGTTGCCATAATACAAGTATACCATGAAAGATGCACATACAAAACATACATGAATAAAAGGCACGTTTTAAAGAAAGAGAGATCCCGACCCTAGCAAGTTGCCATAATACAAGTATACCATGAAAGATGCACATACAAAACATACATGAATAAAAGGCACGTTTTAAAGAAAGAGAGATCCCGACCCTAGCAAGTTGCCATAATACAAGTATACCATGAAAGATGCACATACAAAACATACATGAATAAAAGGCACGTTTTAAAGAAAGAGAGATCCCGACCCTAGCAAGTTGCCATAATACAAGTATACCATGAAAGATGCACATACAAAACATACATGAATAAAAGGCACGTTTTAAAGAAAGAGAGATCCCGACCCTAGCAAGTTGCCATAATACAAGTATACCATGAAAGATGCACATACAAAACATACATGAATAAAAGGCACGTTTTAAAGAAAGAGAGATCCCGGCCCTAGCAAGTTGCCATATTACAAGTATACCATGAAAGATGCACATACAAAACATACATGAATAAAAGGCACGTTTTAAAGAAAGAGAGATCCCGACCCTAGCAAGTTGCCATAATACAAGTATACCATGAAAGATGCACATACAAAACATACATGAATAAAAGGCACGTTTTAAAGAAAGAGAGATCCCGGCAATAGCAAGTTGCCATATTACAAGTATACCATGAAAGATGCACATACAAAACATACATGAATAAAAGGCACGTTTTAAAGAAAGAGAGATCCCGACCCTAGCAAGTTGCCATAATACAAGTATACCATGAAAGATGCACATACAAAACATACATGAATAAAAGGCACGTTTTAAAGAAAGAGAAATCCCGACCCTAGCAAGTTGCCATATTACAAGTATACCATGAAAGATGCACATACAAAACATACATGAATAAAAGGCACGTTTTAAAGAAAGAGAAATCCCGACCCTAGCAAGTTGCCATATTACAAGTATACCATGAAAGATGCGCATACAAAACATACATGAATAAAAGGCACGTTTTAAAGAAAGAGAGATCCCGGCCCTAATGCAAGTTGCCATATTACAAGTATACCATGAAAGATGCGCATACAAAACATACATGAATAAAAGGCACGTTTTAAAGAAAGAGAGATCCCGGCCCTAATGCAAGTTGCCATATTACAAGTATACCATGAAAGATGCATATACAAAACATACATGAATAAAAGGCACGTTTTAAAGAAAGAGAGATCCCGGCCCTAATGCAAGTTGCCATATTACAAGTATACCATGAAAGATGCACATACAAAACATACATGAATAAAAGGCACGTTTTAAAGAAAGAGAGATCCCGGCCCTAATGCAAGTTGCCATATTACAAGTATACCATGAAAGATGCACATACAAAACATACATGAATAAAAGGCACGTTTTAAAGAAAGAGAGATCCCGGCCCTAATGCAAGTTGCCATATTACAAGTATACCATGAAAGATGCACATACAAAACATACATGAATAAAAGGCACGTTTTAAAGAAAGAGAGATCCCGGCCCTAATGCAAGTTGCCATATTACAAGTATACCATGAAAGATGCACATACAAAACATACATGAATAAAAGGCACGTTTTAAAGAAAGAGAAATCCCGACCCTAATGCAAGTTGCCATATTACAAGTATACCATGAAAGATGCACATACAAAACATACATGAATAAAAGGCACGTTTTAAAGAAAGAGAGATCCCGGCCCTAATGCAAGTTGCCATATTACAAGTATACCATGAATTATGCACATACAAAACATACATGAATAAAAATGGCCAATTAATTGTGACGAGTGTTAAAATTAAAAACATATTTTTTATAAAAAATAAACTTTTGACTTAGAATTTGTTGGCTCAAAATCCTACAAAGAATGATTTAATTAAACAACCATTTCGCACAATCATTATAATTGAGACGTTATTTTAAAATAAAATTAGTATTAGGGAAAAAAAAGAATAAATTGTTTTTACAGTCTTTACACGTTATAAGAATGACAACTAGCTTACCTGACAACTCTTCCTGGCTACTTCTCGCGCTCTACTGATACAACGGGAAAACTTCCCCCCAACCCCATCTCCAGGTACCTGCGTACAAGCTAATACCAAGCACCAAATTTCTGTCCTTTGCTTGTATATTGTATAGTACTGAGGGAAATATATTTTCCCCCGATACCTGCGTACAAGCTAATACTGAGCACCAAATGTCTGTCCTTTGCTTGTATATTGTATAGTACTGAGGGAAATATATTTTCCCCCGATACCTGCGTACAAGCTAATACCAAGCACCAAATTTCTGTCCTTTGCTTGTATATTGTATAGTACTGAGGGAAATATATTTTCCCCCGATACCTGCGTACAAGCCAATACCAAGCACCAAATTTCTGTCCTTTGCTTGTATATTGTATAGTACTGACGGATATATATTTTCCCCCGATACCTGCGTACAAGCCAATACCAAGCACCAAATTTCTGTCCTTTGCTTATATATTGTATAGTTCTGAGGGAAATATATTTTCCCCCGATACCTGCGTACAAGCCAATACCAAGCACCAAATTTCTGTCCTTTGCTTATATATTGTATAGTACTGAGGGAAATATATTTTCCCCCGATACCTGCGTACAAGCCAATACCAAGCACCAAATTTCTGTCCTTTGCTTGTATATTGTATAGTACTGACGGATATATATTTTCCCCCGATACCTGCGTACAAGCTAATACCGAGCACCAAATTTCTGTCCTTTGCTTGTATATTGTATAGTACTGAGGGAAATATATTTTCCCCCGATACCTGCGTACAAGCTAATACCGAGCACCAAATTTCTGTCCTTTGCTTGTATATTGTATAGTACTGAGGGAAATATATTTTCCCCCGATACCTGCGTACAGGCTAATACCGAGCACCAAATGTCTGTCCTTTGCTTATATATTGTATAGTACTGAGGGAAATATATTTTCCCCCGATACCTGCGTACAAGCTAATACCGAGCACCAAATTTCTGTCCTTTGCTTGTATATTGTATAGTACTGAGGGAAATATATTTTCCCCCGATACCTGCGTACAAGCTAATACCGACAACCAAATTTCTGTCCTTTGCTTATATATTGTATAGTACTAAGGAAAATACATTTCCCCCCGATACCTGCGTACAGGCTAATACCGAGCACCAAATGTCTGTCCTTTGCTTGTAAATTGTATAGTACTGAGGGAAATATATTTTCCCCCGATACCTGCGTACAAGCTAATACCGAGCACCAAATGTCTGTCCTTTGCTTATATATTGTATAGTACTGAGGGAAATATATTTTCCCCCGATACCTGCGTACAAGCTAATACCGAGCACCAAATTTCTGTCCTTTGCTTGTATATTGTATAGTACTGAGGGAAATATATTTTCCCCCGATACCTGCGTACAGGCTAATACCGAGCACCAAATGTCTGTCCTTTGCTTATATATTGTATAGTACTGAGGGAAATATATTTTCCCCCGATACCTGCGTACAAGCTAATACCGAGCACCAAATTTCTGTCCTTTGCTTGTATATTGTATAGTACTGAGGGAAATATATTTTCCCCCGATACCTGCGTACAAGCTAATACCGACAACCAAATTTCTGTCCTTTGCTTATATATTGTATAGTACTGAGGAAAATACATTTCCCCCCGATACCTGCGTACAAGCTAATACCGAGCACCAAATTTCTGGCCTTTGCTTGTATATTGTATAGTACTGAGGGAAATATATTTTCCCCCGATACCTGCGTACAAGCTAATACCGAGCACCAAATTTCTGTCCTTTGCTTGTATATTGTATAGTACTGAGGGAAATATATTTTCCCCCGATACCTGCGTACAAGCTAATACCGAGCACCAAATTTCTGTCCTTTGCTTTTATATTGTATAGTACTGAGGGAAATATATTTTCCCCCCATACCTGCGTACTAGCTAATACCGAGCACCAAATTTCTGTCCTTTGCTTGTATATTGTATAGTACTGAGGGAAATATATTTCCCCCCGATACCTGCGTACAAGCTAATACCGAGCACCAAATGTCTGTCCTTTGCTTGTATATTGTATAGTACTGAGGGAAATATATTTTCCCCCGATACCTGCGTTCAAGCTAATACCGAGCATCAAATTTCTGTCCTTTGCTTGTATATTGTATAGTACTGAGGGAAATATATTTTCCTCCGATACTTGCGTACAAGCTAATACCGAGCACCAAATTACTGTCCTTTGCTTGTATATTGTATAGTACTGAGGCAAAATATATTTTCCCCCGATACCTGCGTACATGCTAATACCGAGCACCAAATTTCTTTCCTTTGCTTATATATTGTATAGTACTAAGGGAAATATATTTTCCTCCGATACCTGCGTACAAGCTAATACCGAGCACCAAATTTCTGTCCTTTGCTTGTATATTGTATAGTACTGAGGGAAATATATTTTCCCCCGATACCTGCGTACAAGCTAATACCGAGCACCAAATTTCTGTCCTTTGCTTGTATATTGTATAGTACTGAGGGAAATATATTTTCCCCCGATACCTGCGTACAAGCTAATACCGAGCACCAAATGTCTGTCCTTTGTTTGTATATTGTATAGTACTGAGGGAAATATATTTTCCCCCGATACCTGCGTACAAGCTAATACCGAGCACCAAATTTCTGTCCTTTGCTTATATATTGTATAGTACTGAGGAAAATACATTTTCTCCCGATACCTGGGTACAAGCTAATACCAAGCACCAAATTTCTGTCCTTTGCTTGTATATTGTATAGTACTGAGGGAAATATATTTTCCCCGATACCTGCGTACAAGCTAATACCGAGCACCAAATGTCTGTCCTTTGCTTGTATATTGTATAGTACTGAGGGAAATATATTTTCCCCCGACACCTGCGTACAAGCTAATACCGAGCACCAAATGTCTGTCGTTTGCTTGTATATTGTATAGTACTGAGGGAAATATATTTTCCCCCGATACCTGCGTACAAGCTAATACCGAGCACCATATGTCTGTCCTTTGCTTGTATATTGTATAGTACTGAGGGTAATATATTTTCGACCGATACCTGCGTACAGGCTAATACCGAGCACCAAATGTCTGTCATTTGCTTGTATATTGTATAGTACTGAGGGAAATATATTTTCCCCCGATACCTGCGTACAAGCTAATACCGAGCACCAAATTTCTGTCCTTTGCTTGTATATTGTATAGTACTGAGGGAAATATATTTTCCCTTGATACCTGCGTACAAGCTAATACCGAGCACCAAATGTCTGTCCTTTGCTTGTATATTGTATAGTACTGAGGGAAATATATTTTCCCCCGATACCTGCGTACAAGCTAATACCGAGCACCAAATTTCTGTCCTTTGCTTGTATATTGTATAGTACTGAGGGAAATATATTTTCCCCCGATACATGCGTACAAGCTAATACCGAGCACCAAATGTCTGTCCTTTGCTTGTATATTTTATAGTACTGAGGGAAATATATTTTCCCCCGATACCTGCGTACAAGCTAATACCGAGCACCAAATGTCTTTCTTTTGCTTGTATATTGTATAGTACTGAGGGAAATATATTTTCCCCCGATACCTGCGTACAGGCTAATACCGAGCACCAAATTTCTGTCCTTTGCTTGTATATTGTATTTTTTTATTATTACTAAAACTCGGAGGGACCTTATCGGTGTAGAGCACTTAGCTGTAGCCTTTGTACTCTCTTCCCATCCCTACCACAGGACTAGCTTAGTGGATACCTACCTCTTTGCAGAAATCAAGTACCCACCTGATGCTAGATCTTCTGATATCCTCTGGTGTACATACCTGCCAGCCAAACCACTTTCTCCTTGCAGCTCCCAAAGCAGGACACTCACAGAGTACGTGGATTGGGCTTTCCTCTTGGTCCTCGTCGCATCTCTTGCATACAGGGGACCTAGATTTTCCAATTTTGTATTGGAACCCCCTCAGATTCCCATGGCCTGTAACCAGCTCTACAGTAGCTCTGAGTTGATGTCTACTTAAGGAGAGTAGTTCTTTGCCCCACACATCTCCTGAGTAACCCCACAGTACCTTGGATTTGTTACACCCCAAGGTTACATTCCATTCTTCCCTGCACAACCTTTCTATATGTGCCATGATCCTCTTGCGCCCCTCCCGAGGCGGCATGCCCACTGCCCTCAGCAACGGTCCTTGGGTTATACACCCTTGTTTTGCTAAGGCGTCAGCTCTCTCATTCCCTATCCAGCCAGAATGTCCTGGAATCCAGGTTAGGTTGAGTGAATTATGCTTACTCAGCTCTGCTAAAGAAGCCATAGTCTCAGCCACCAACCTAGAGCTGGTACTAGCCTTACCTAAAGCCTTCAGAGCTGCCTGACTGTCCGAGCAAATCCAGATGGTCTTGCCCCTCCTGCCAGACCCTATTATTTCCTCAGCACATAGTTTGATCGCGAGCACCTCTCCCTGGAAGACAGAGTTGTAGTCCTCCAGGCGATGACAAAATCTGTCTTGGTGTCTCGGTCCACTAAATCCTGCTCCCACTCCTTCCTTCATCTTGGACCCATCGGTGAACCAGATTTCACCATGTCTGGGTCTATACTCCGCCCATGCCTCTCTTGCAGGAATAAGGATTTTGTAGTTTCCTTTTTCCCTTTTAAGAGGCAGTATCTTATCCTGAGGTTCTATCCAGAGCTCCTTCAGTGAATCCCCAAATAGCTGTTTATGAAGTTTGCTACTTGTCTTCCACTGCCCAGTACAGCTTAGCCGGTATGCAGTTTTCATTGCCTCCATCCTAATTTGAAGACTCAAGGATGGAAAACTCAACATAACCCTCATGGCCGCACATGGTGTGCTTCTCCTTGTAGCAGTTATGCCTCTAAGGAAGAGCCCCTGCGCGCGGTCCAGCATTCTTTTACTTGTTTCTTTCTGTGCCCTGTCCCACCAGACGATAGAGGCAAAGACCAACCTCGGCACCACAATGGCGGAATAAATCCAGTTCATTTGACGTGGACCCAAACCCCATCTCGTGCCTATTGCTCCTCTGCATTGCCAGAACGTAGC
This sequence comes from Prosapia bicincta, assembly GCA_036971475.1. Lineage (NCBI taxonomy): Eukaryota > Metazoa > Arthropoda > Insecta > Hemiptera > Cercopidae > Prosapia > Prosapia bicincta. The sequence continues at coordinate 30,291,904 of JBAIZL010000007.1, forward strand.
TATGGCTTTTTTGCACTTATCCTCCAAATGCTCACGCCAGAGTAGCTTCCTATCCAGAATAACTCCCAGATATTTAGCACTCTCAACGTAGCTTATTTTAGTATTACCAACTTCCATCATCTCCAGCGATTTAGTTTTATATCGCCTAGTGAAGATGAGTGCCACAGATTTCTCTCCTTGAATGCATAGTGCATTCTCCCTGCACCATACTTCTGTTACCTTGAGTGCCTCTTGAAGCAGGTCTTTGAGGACCTCTTCAAATGGTCCCCTAACAAGGATAGCTATGTCATCCGAATATCCTACCACCTTGACACCCATTCCACTGAGTGTCCTTAGTAGGCCGTCCACGACAAGGCTCCACAACAAAGGGGATAACACTCCACCCTGCGGGCAGCCTTCCGAGACCATCCCATTTATCGTGCACCCCATCCAGGATGCAGTGCTTATCCGGTTTTCCAAGGAACTCATAATCCAATTTATAATTCCATCAGAAATCCCATGATCCATAGCTTCTCTCTTGATGGGCAGTCTAGAGGTACTATTAAAAGTCCCCTCCACATCAAGAAAAGCCCCAATACATATCCCCTTGTTGTTGATCTGACCCTTAATAAAGTCTACGACCGACAACAGTGCAGTCTCCACTGACCTACCGGTTCGGTAGGCGTGTTGGTCCTGATGAAGCGGATACTGCTTCAAAGGTCCCTCCTTCAAATAGTAGTCCACCAGCCTTTCCAATGTCTTTAACAAGAAAGATGTGAGGCTGATAGGTCTGAAGTCCTTTACCTCTGTGTAACCTTTCCTCCCTGGTTTGGGGATAAAGATAACCTTCGTTTTGAGCCACTGCCCAGGCGTGTAACCCAAGGCAACACAGCCTCTGAGTAATCCTGTCAGTGGCCCTATTATTTCCTCCAAGCAATTTTGTAGTAGTGCTGGAGTAATGTTTTCTAATCCAGGCGCTTTAAAAGGCTCAAAAGACTGAATTGCCTCTCTCACCTTTTGCGCTGAGATCACCTGCCCAGCAATATTCCAGTCTGCCCTTAGCCCAGTATGTCGGAGGTTTTGAGCACCGTCCCCCACCGGTCTAATATCGGGAAAACTGTTCCTCATAAGCAGACGCAGTGTTTCCTCCGGGGTGTCAGTAAAGCTACCATCAGTCTTCTTGACAAACTTAAGCTCTCCCCTCGGTCCACCTGCTAACACCTTAAACAGTCTAGCAGTGTCACTCAGTGTGCTTGTCTCTGAGCACCACTTTTCCCAAGAAGCACGTTTAACCTCTTTAATAAGATTTTTATAGAGACCCTGGCTGTCTTTATATGCCTGCCAGGTCTCCGCCGTTTTCTTCTTCTTTGCCCTATTAAAGAGCCTTCTAGTCTCTTTCCGTCTTGCCTCTAACTCGCTGTTCCACTTAAGCTTACCACGCCCAGTGTTTATCCGCGAGAGAGGGCAATTTTCCTCAAACGACGTGGAAATTGCAGTCCTGATGTAGGCCTCAGTATTTTCCAGTTCGTTTGATGTACCATATTTACCACGGAAGTCAGACATCCGCCTCCTCACCGAGGACTTAAAACCTTCCCAGTTTGTCCTTCTCGGGTTCCTAAACCACACCACATGGGGAACCACTCCCCTCATTGTAGCAGTGATGATTCGGTGATCAGACATGGAGGGCTCATCCGAAACCTGCCAGTCATGCACCCACCTTACCATTTGTCTATTACAGAAGGTGATATCTAGAACCTCCCTTCTGTTTGAAGTGACAAATGTTGGCTCGGCACCTGTGTTTAAAACCACAAGGTTTTCTTCAATCAAGAAGGCTAGGAGCTCCTCGCCTCGCTCATTTGTGTCTGTGCTGCCCCACACCTCATTATGAGCATTGGCATCACAGCCCACTAAAATTCCTATATTCCTCTCCCTGCAGTACCGAACTAACTTACGTAATTCTGCAGGGGGCGATTCTCTATTGTGGGCGCAGTAAGTGGAGGCCACAATGAACTCCCTGCTCCCACTTACCTCGCCCTTGCCTCGAATTCTAACCACCGCAAGGTCTTTAGTTGAGAATTCTTGAATCAGCGTGGCTTCTAGTCCTCTGACTATCACACATGCTCTGTGCCCCTCATGTTCCCCACTTGCGTAGGTGCGCCCAGCTGCAGTAAGACCCCTTATACGGTTCCTGACCAGCCACGGTTCTTGCACCAGCGCAAGCGCTGGTAATGTGTGCCTCACATTTAAGCACCTGGTTAGGACCACCGAGGCGCTTTTACTGTGATGCAAGTTGATTTGCAGGATCATTGCTCGAGGGTCAGCCATCTCCAACTGACCCCTATGCCTTTTCCTGATTCTCTCTCTCGCCCTTCTCTTCCAGGTCTTTGGAGTTCCACTTAAAAGTGACCTCTGCAGTCCCCAGGAAGGCTTTCCCATCTCTTGCCTTTAATAGTCTGGCCGATGCCTCATCCAATCCTAGGCAGAGGAGGCTTGCAGGTCCCCGCTCAATGCACTGTAGGATCTTCCACTTCGAAGTGTCAATTTCTGGGTTTTGCATCCCGATGAACTTGACCAGCTGAGTGGCCTCCCTTTTTGGTGGTGGTACTAGCACCGTCACTTTCACCCTTTTGATCAGTTCATCAGGCAGTACTAGCCTTGCCTGAGTCCCGTCCTCGAGCTTAACTGACGGTACCACAGCACAAATAAATGCTGCGACTCCATCCCTTAGGTGAGTGTCTCTGAACCGCGGAACAAAACCTCCACTAGGAGTGTCCAGAATCCGGTCCATGACGGTGCTCTTAAGGTGGTCGAACGCCGCCATCTCCATCCTCACGCCTACACTATCCCCAAAGGTCACAAGAACCCTCGGAAGGTTGGCGGAGATCGACGAGAAAGACGGCCCTCCCGACCAAGCAGGCCTAGACCTCTTGACCTCCGACTCTGGAGTAGGATTAGAAGTACTCCTTTCCTTCCTTTTCCTTACTCTCCTTAGTCGTACTAAAGTCCTACCTGATCCACTGGCTTCCGGGACGACAGGGCGGGTTCTAGTCCCAGCTTAAGTACTCAGGGGTGGCGCCAGGTGCCCCTGAGGCTCCGTTAAAGACCCTCCTTACCCTGAGGGCCACGAATCTACATCGGCACGGATCGCATAACACCTTCAGATCGGGGGTGTAAGTGCCCATCCAGACCACCAACCTGGATGAGGGGTGCTTCTTGGTTGCCGCCCGCAAGGGAAGGGCAGGGCGAGAGCCGGGCAGATAACAACCCTTCAGGTGCTAGGACTGGCCCCTTTTTTTTGAGCCGCCTTCATGCACTCACACAAATGCCTGGACTTCCCGTTTATAGGGAGCCACATACGTACAGCTCCGCTCCACCCGTCCCCCACGCCCGGATTAAGCCTCTCCACCACGTCAAGGTCATGCAGCCCATAGGAGAGGTGTATATTGTATAGTACTGAGGGAAATATATTTTCCCCCGATACCTGCGTACAAGCTAATACCGAGCACCAAATGTCGGTCCTTTGCTTGTATATTGTATAGTACTGAGGGAAATATATTTTCCCCCGATACCTGCGTACAAGCTAATACCGAGCACCAAATGTCGGTCCTTTGCTTGTATATTGTATAGTACTGAGGGAAATATATTTCCCCCGATACCTGCGTACAAGCTAATACCGAGCACCAAATGTCTGTCCTTTGCTTGTATATTGTATAGTACTGAGGGAAATATATTTTCCCCCAATACCTGCGTACAAGCTAATACCGAGCACCAAATGTCTGTCCTTTGCGTGTATATTGTATAGTACTGAGGGAAATATATTTTCCCTTGATACCTGCGTACAAGCTAATACCGAGCACCAAATGTCTGTCCTTTGCTTGTATATTGTATAGTACTGAGGGAAATATATTTTCCCCCGATACCTGCGTACAAGCTAATACCGAGCACCAAATGTCTGTCCTTTGCTTGTATATTGTATAGTACTGAGGGAAATATATTTTCCCCCGATACCTGCGTACAAGCTAATACCGAGCACCAAATGTCTGTCCTTTGCTTGTATATTGTATAGTACTGAGGGAAATATATTTTCCCCCGATACCTGCGTACAAGCTAATACCAAGCACCAAATTTCTGTCCTTTGCTTGTATATTGTATAGTACTGAGGGAAATATATTTTCCCCCGATACCTGCGTACAAGCTAATACCGAGCACCAAATGTCTGTCCTTTGCTTGTATATTGTATAGTACTGAGGGAAATATATTATCCCCCGATACCTGCGTACAAGCTAATACCGAGCACCAAATGACTGTCTTTTGCTTGTATATTGTATAGTACTGAGGGAAATATATTTTCCCCCGATACCTGCGTACAGGCTAATACCGAGCACCAAATTTCTGTCCTTTGCTTGTATATTGTATAGTACTGAGGGAAATATATTTTCCCCCGATACCTGCGTACAAGCTAATACCGAGCACCAAATGTCGGTCCTTTGCTTGTATATTGTATAGTACTGAGGGAAATATATTTTCCCCCGATACCTGCGTACAAGCTAATACCGAGCACCAAATGTCTGTCTTTTGCCTGTAAATTGTATAGTACTGAGGGAAATATATTTTCCCCCGATACCTGCGTACAAGCTAATACCGAGCACCAAATTTCTGTCCTTTGCTTGTATATTGTATAGTACTGAGGGAAATATATTTTCCCCCGATACCTGCGTACAAGCTAATACCGAGCACCAAATGTCTTTCTTTTGCTTGTATATTGTATAGTACTGAGGGAAATATATTTTCCCCCGATACCTGCGTACAGGCTAATACCGAGCACCAAATTTCTGTCCTTTTGCTTGTATATTGTATAGTACTGAGGGAAATATATTTTCCCCCGATACTTGCGTACAAGCTAATACCGAGCACCAAATGTCTGTCCTTTGCTTGTATATTGTATAGTACTGAGGGACATATATTTTCCCCCGATACCTGCGTACAAGCTAATACCGAGCACCAAATGTCTGTCCTTTTGCTTATATATTGTATAGTACTGAGGGAAATATATTTTAATTGTGAGCCTACGGTAAAACGTCACTTGTATAATTACACATATCTTTCCTAAATACGCTTAGGTTTGGTTTATATGGCTTGTACGTATTATTCTTACCATATACAATCCTCGAATATTTTACAAACATTAACAGACAAATGCCGTATGCGCCAAAATAAACATTACTGAAACAGTTGTAAGATTTTATTTTATTCACAGTTTTACAAACACATACAAGTAAAAAGAAGCTAAATCAGTTAGACTCGTGTACAAACATGTTCTGTATGTCCGACTCGGGTACAAACATGTTCTATATGTCCGACTCGGGAAAACATGTTCTATATGTCCGCCTCGGGTACAAACATGTTCTGTATGTCCGACTCGGGTACAAACATGTTCTATATGTCCGACTCGGGATAAACATGTTCTATATGTCCGACTCGGGTACAAACATGTTCTATATGTCCGCCTCGGGTACAAACGTGTTCTGTATGTCCGACTCGGGTACAAACATGTTCTATATGTCCGACTCGGGATAAACATGTGCTATATGTCCGCCTCGGGTACAAACGTGTTCTGTATGTCCGACTCGGGTACAAACATGTTCTATATGTCCGACTCGGGAAAACATGTTCTATATGTCCGCCTCGGGTACAAACGTGTTCTGTATGTCCGACTCGGGTACAAACATGTTCTATATGTCCGACTCGGGATAAACATGTTCTGTATGTCCGACTCGGGATAAACGTGTTCTGTATGTCCGACTCGGGTACAAACATGTTCTATATGTCCGACTCGGGTACAAACGTGTTCTGTATGTCCGACTCGGGATAAACGTGTTCTGTATGTCCGACTCGGGTACAAACGTGTTCTGTATGTCCGACTCGGGTACAAACATGTTCTATATGTCCGACTCGGGATAAACATGTTCTGTATGTCCGACTCGGGATAACGTGTTCTGTATGTCCGACTCGGGTACAAACATGTTCTATTTGTCCGACTCGGGTACAAACATGTTCTGTATGTCCGACTCGGGATAAACGTGTTCTGTATGTCCGACTCGGGTACAAACATGTTCTATATGTCCGACTCGGGTACAAACATGTTCTGTATGTCCGACTCGGGATAAACATGTTCTGTATGTCCGACTCGGGTACAAACATGTTCTATAAGTCCGACTCGGGTACAAACGTGTTCTGTATGTCCGACTCGGGATAAACGTGTTCTGTATGTCCGACTCGGGTACAAACGTGTTCTGTATGTCCGACTCGGGTACAAACATGTTCTATATGTCCGACTCGGGATAAACATGTTCTGTATGTCCGACTCGGGATAACGTGTTCTGTATGTCCGACTCGGGTACAAACATGTTCTATATGTCCGACTCGGGTACAAACATGTTCTATATGTCCGACTCGGGATAAACGTGTTCTGTATGTCCGACTCGGGTACAAACATGTTCTATATGTCCGACTCGGGTACAAACGTGTTCTGTATGTCCGACTCGGGATAAACGTGTTCTGTATGTCCGACTCGGGTACAAACGTGTTCTGTATGTCCGACTCGGGTACAAACATGTTCTATATGCCCGACTCGGTATAAACATGTTCTGTATGTCCGACTCGGGATAAACGTGTTCTGTATGTCCGACTCGGGTACAAACATGTTCTATACATCCGACTCGGGTACAAACATGTTCTGTATGTCCGACTCGAGATAAACGTGTTCTGTATGTCCGACTCGGGTACAAACATGTTCTATATGTCCGACTCGGGATAAACGTGTTCTGTATGTCCGACTCGGGATAAACGTGTTCTGTATGTCCGACTCGGGATAAACGTGTTCTGTATGTCCGACTCGGGATAAACGTGTTCTGTATGTCCGACTCGGGATAAACGTGTTCTGTATGTCCGACTCAGGTATAAACATGTTCTAGATGTCCGACTCGGGATAAACGTGTTCTATATGTCCGCCTCGGGTACAAACGTGTTCTGTATGTCCGACTCGGATACAAACATGTTCTATATGTCCGACTCGGGATAAACATGTTCTGTATGTCCGACTCGGGATAAACGTGTTCTGTATGTCCGACTCGGGATAAACGTGTTCTGTATGTCCGACTCGGGTATAAACATGTTCTATATGTCCGACTCGGGATAAACGTGTTCTGTATGTCCGACTCGGGATAAACGTGTTCTGTATGTCCGACTCGGGTACAAACATGTTCTATATGTCCGACTCGGGATAAACGTGTTCTGTATGTCCGACTCGGGTACAAACATGTTCTATATGTCCGCCTCGGGTACAAACATGTTCTATATGTCCGACTCGGGATAAACGTGTTCTGTATGTCCGACTCGGGTACAAACATGTTCTATATATCCGACTCGGGATAAACGTGTTCTGTATGTCCGACTCGGGATAAACGTGTTCTGTATGTCCGACTCGGGTATAAACATGTTCTATATGTCCGACTCGGGATAAACATGTTCTGTATGTCCGACTCGGGATAAACGTGTTCTGTATGTCCGACTCGGGTACAAACATGTTCTATATATCCGACTCGGGATAAACGTGTTCTGTATGTCCAACTCGGGTACAAACATGTTCTGTATGTCCGACTCGGGATAAACGTGTTCTGTATGTCCGACTCGGGATAAACGTGTTCTGTATGTCCGACTCGGGTACAAACATGTTCTGTATGTCCGACTCGGGATAAACGTGTTCTGTATGTCCGACTCGGGTACAAACATGTTCTGTATGTCCGACTCGGGATAAACGTGTTCTGTATGTCCGACTCGGGATAAACGTGTTCTGTATGTCCGACTCGGGATAAACGTGTTCTGTATGTCCGACTCGGGATAAACGTGTTCTGTATGTCCGACTCGGGATAAACGTGTTCTGTATGTCCGACTCGGGTACAAACATGTTCTATATGTCCGACTCGGGATAAACATGTTCTGTATGTCCGACTCGGGATAAACGTGTTCTGTATGTCCGACTCGGGTACAAACATGTTCTATATGTCCGACTCGGGATAAACGTGTTCTGTATGTCCGACTCGGGTACAAACATGTTCTATATGTCCGACTCGGGATAAACGTGTTCTGTATGTCCGACTCGGGTACAAACATGTTCTATATGTCCGCCTCGGATACAAACATGTTCTATATGTCCGACTCGGGATAAACGTGTTCTGTATGTCCGACTCGGGTACAAACATGTTCTATATGTCATACTCGGGATAAACGTGTTCTGTATGTCCGACTCGGGTACAAACATGTTCTATATGTCCGACTCGGGATAAACGTGTTCTGTATGTCCGACTCGGGTACAAACATGTTCTATATGTCCGACTCGGGATAAACGTGTTCTGTATGTCCGACTCGGGATAAACGTGTTCTGTATGTCCGACTCGGGTACAAACATGTTCTATATGTCCGACTCGGGTACAAACATGTTCTGTATGTCCGACTCGGGATAAACGTGTTCTGTATGTCCGACTCGGGATAAACGTGTTCTGTATGTCCGACTCGGGATAAACGTGTTCTGTATGTCCGACTCGGGTACAAACATGTTCTATATGACCTCCGTTCAATTCGAGGAATCCCTCTTACTGTTCTTGAATGGTTTGCTCATCATTTTGGTGAGGAGGGGATGGTTTCATGCCTGTTATAGTGAAACGGTGTTATATTTTTGTGCAGTCGGACGACGGTAGTTGTTGGGTCGTCACGGAAAACCTCCTTCATCATTCCCTAGACGTATGCATCAGGTAGTGTAACATCGGGTAGGCTGGGTAAGGATAGATTGTTCCAAGGGAGATGCGATTGCCAAACATTTCTTGAAGGAAAGCAATGTTGTCTTAGATAGTGTTGCGCCTCTTGCTGGAACCATTGTGAACGAAGAGGCGGGTTTAAAAAAAGTAAAATCGAAGTATAGGGAAACGAAAAGCAGGCTCCTATAAAACTACCAAGATTGACTCTAATTCTGAGAGAAGGCAACTACAGCTGATTCAGTTTCAGTACTGAATTATTTTGGCGCATACAGTATAACACTATATACTTGTAAAATTATTTTCAGATTGTTAATAATAAGGTTTAGTTTGTATATAAAATTATAACATTATATATTCGTGTTTCCGTAGTCTAATTATAAGGGTTTATGGCATTACAATGAAAACGTCCAAACCTCACAAATGCTCTGACATTTAGTGCAAACACAGTGTGATTATTTGCTCCTATACGAGTGCGTGACAAACTATAGAACCATCTACGTGCAGGTTTAAAATCGAATCAAAACTTTCTATTCTAAAAGAAATGTTGGTTAAGAAAGTCAACTTAGGCAGCATATTTCATTTTGTCGGAAGCTTTTACAAAAAAACTAATGTATATGTTATTTCTACACTTATATAGTTATAACTTCAATATGCTGTTGAATATAACTAAATATACACTCCCCATAATCTACAGTAAAGATTGTAGTGAGTATTAAATAGCTGAGGGTTGTAGCACACCCGATGTATCTAATAGGGATCAATATGTTTGCAGAGTTTTGAGTTAAATCCTCAACTCTTATCCTAAAATTTTCTCCTTGACAAAAATTAGGGTTTTAGAAGACTGTTTGCCTAAATCCGATTTTCACTTCACTCGTGTATGTAAAGGTGTTTTTCCATTTATAATACCACAAAGCACGTCATTTGCTCAATCTCCAGTTACAGAGTGTAAGCTGCTTAGTCACATATTGACACACTCAACTTCTCTCTCTCTCTCTCTCTCTCTCTATCTCTCTCTCTCTCTGTCTTTCTCTCTCTCTCTCTCTCTCTCTCTCTCTCTCAATCATTTCCTCCCTCTCTCTTTTTGATCGTTTTTTTCTCTCTGTTATTCATTTTATCTTCCTCTGATCATTATAATTGTTTTTCTCTTTCTGTTCGTTATTATTTTTTCTTCTATTATTTCCTTTCTCTATCTTGCTCTATATATATATATATATATATATATATATATATATATATATATATATATATATATATATATAGAGAGAGAGAGAGAGAGAGAGAGAGAGAGAGAGAGAGAGAAAGACAGAGAGAGACAGAGAGAGAGAGAAAGAAACGAAACCCCGTTATTTCGGAATAACTATTGATAGCACATATTTCCCTATAACCTATTGATAATATTTTCAAATTACAGAAAAACAGATATTTTGTTTGTTATTATTATTAGATTACTATTACTAATAAAAGCTCTAGTTAGGTTGATTTTGTTAGTAAACTGTATCATGCAAAATTTAAAATCTATTGCATAAATTACCGGAGATATGTTTAAAAGGAGAATTGTATTAAAAGGCATGGTATGAATAATTTTCAATTGTTCCAAAGTGTAAATTTTCGGTGAAAATCCGTAGACGTTTTTTCACTTGAAATACAGATAGCAATGGTTGAACAATTGACCTCGTCATTTCATAAGTCTAGAGTGTATTAGGGTGGTACTGTAAAACGAGAGAAAATAATTGTTTCATAATTTAATACATTGTAAGCTAAAGAGATCATGGGCGACTCTGTAGCTTTTATATAAGCTAATTGGAAGTAATCGGAATAATATGATAAAATAATCTTATTCCACAATCATAAACATAAAACAAACAAGAGCAATCCCCGGAACTGCCGCTGCTGTAGCTTTTATATAAGCTAATTGGAAGTATTCGGAATAATATGATAAAAAAATCTTATTCCACATTCAGAAACATAAAACAAGCAAGAGCAAAGACCGGAACTGCCGCTGCTGTAGGTTTATATAAGCTAATTGGAAGTATTCGGAATAATATGATAAAAAAATCTTATTCCACAATCAGAAACATAAAACAAACAAGAGCAATCCCCGGAACTGCCGCTGTTGTAGGTTTATATAAGCTAATTGGAAGTATTCGGAATAATATGATAAAAAAATCTTATTCCACAATCAGAAACATAAAACAAACAAGAGCAATCCCCGGAACTGCCGCTGCTGTAGCTTTTATATAAGCTAATTGGAAGTATTCGGAATAATATGATAAAAAAATCTTATTCCATAATCAGAAACATAAAACAAACAAGAGCAATCCCCGGAACTGCCGCTGCTGTAGCTTTTATATAAGCTAATTGGAAGTATTCGGAATAATATGATAAAAAAATCTTATTCCAAAATCAGAAACATAAAACAAACAAGAGCAATCCCCGGAACTGCCTCTGCTGTAGCTTTTATATAAGCTAATTGGAAGTATTCGGAATAATATGATAAAATAATCTTATTCCACAATCAAAAACATAAAACAAGCAAGAGCAAAGACCGGAACTGCCGCTGCTGTAGGTTTATATAAGCTAATTGGAAGTATTCGGAATAATATGGTAAAAAAATCTTATTCCACAATAAAAAACATAAAACAAACAAGAGCAAAGCTCAGAACTGACTCTGCCAAGTATAGCTGTGCCGGCGCGACAACAGATAAACAAGGCTTTAGAGATGTAGGTACAAACTCCAGGTTATCCTTGTTTATTTCAGATTATCACTATAAAATCCACTAACAGTGCACCACACTACCTCTAGGGAAAGTACTATCAAACTATTTTACATTAGAACATACTTAGACAACTACATTTGCATTTAAAAACAAGTACCTAATATAAACAAAACTTTCAGGTCAACAAACAAAATATTGATTTCAAATACTTTTTATTAAATAATTACAATTATTACAAATAACTCAACACAACCTATGCGTTAAAACAGCTGTTCTACCACACACCCTATAACGTAAAATCAGCTGTTTTATGAAATCATATTTTATCACTTATTTTAAACCAAATGGGACGAAGTAACTATATTGCATACCTTGCCCCTTTTGCGAAATATTTTTTTCTCCCATATAAAACTGATATTAATTTATGTAAGTTGATTCCATCTTCACGTGAGCTACTACTTTCCACTAAAACACTTGTAAATATTTTACATCTTGCCTATAATAGCACTTACTTATATTTGTTGAGGATGGGCGTTTCGGGAGATGTGTCCAACTCAGCCGTAACTGTTGATCCCTATTGGTTACGGTCTGAGTTGACAATGGGACACATCTCCCGAAACGGCCATCCTCAATAAATATAAGTAAATGCTACTATAGGCAAGATGTAAAATATTTATAAGTGTTTTGGTAAAATTAGTTAATTAAATTTAATTAATGAATTAATATTAGAATAATCTGTATTAACATCAATTGTCATTCACTACACGTTTTAAAAAATGTATTTAAATTTGATTGGATGAATAAAAAGTATTTTATTATCGATTGAAAATTTTAGCAAGATATATAGACTATTTATATATATATATATATATATATATATATATATATATATATATATATATATATATATATATATAGGGAGAGTGTGAACTAATTAAAAGAATTTAATAACCATGTTTTTAATTTTGCTTGAAATATTGCAGCTCTTCATTTCCTCAGGTCCAGAATTTTTAATAATAAATAATGAAATATAAATTTATTTACGTTGCTTGCTGTATTCATCTTGAATTACTTCCTGACGAAGTAGAGGCTTCAACAAATGTTTTGTAACGTGTCAGCAAGTAAGCTCTTAGTATTCACTTAGTTATGTAATAATTAATTATAGTATGAATTTATATTATTGATATAAATATAATTATTCGATATATAAATAATTAAAAATATAATATACATAAATAGTTTAATATATTACAATATACTTATATATTATAGCAGAAATAAAAGTATATAAAACTATTGCTAGGGTTCTGTGCCCAAGCAGGGATATGGTGAGTCCCTGATGCAAATAATAATAAATTAAAAGTTATCGAAAGAATAAAAGTTAGCAGAATCTACAGTGCGACCTTTGCCAATGGAGCATGGAAGGTAAAGCCTAACAAAGCAATCTTTCTGACTAATATTGGCCGGAAATTGTATTCATATGAATGCAGTGAAAGATTAATAGCAGAAAAAAGAGAAGAATCAGAAGCGAATAGGCAGATAAGGTTAAGAGAGATGCCATAACACTGGAGCCAAAAATTGGAAAGAAAGAGTAAGCTGAGCAAAGCATGTCGAGAGTCATGCCGACTTGTGGTGCCGTGTAGAAGTAGTTTCAGTCATGGTTACACTCCCCAATAGGACATGTAGAAGACAAATGTGTTACATAAATGAAGAACCTTCCATCTAATGAGATTCCATGACACTTGAACCAGAAATAGGAAGGAAGGAAGGAGTAAGCTGATCAAAGCAAACCTAGTGTCATGCTGACTTGTGGTGTCGTGTAGAAGTAGTTTCAGTCATGGTTACACTCCCCAATAGGACATGTAGAAGACAAATATGTTACATAAATGAAGAACCTTCCATCTAATGAGATTCCATGACACTTGAACCAGAAATAGGAAGGAAGGAAGGAGTAAGCTGATCAAAGCAAACCTAGTGTCATGCCGACTTGTGGTGTCGTGTAGAAGTAGTTTCAGTCATGGTTACACTCCCCAATAGGACATGTAGAATACAAATGTGTTAAATAAATGAAGAATTTTCCATCTAATGAAATGCCATATTTTGAAAAGTAATAAAAATTATAGGAAGGGTATGATACGAAGTTGAATAGCAGAATTTTCACAGTCCTTTCATTTTTTTTTTAATGTTTAAAGGAATCATCTGTATTTACCATTTTCATCTTAAACCATCGTAAATTATCTGAAGCTATCTTTTATTACCATTCAAAAAGACGAGTGATATTAAAAAAAGCTCTTAAAATCTCAGCTTTAAAAGTACAGAGCTCAAATCATTCAATTATTTTTCAGGGCATTTTAATTGTTCAGAAATGTTTCAAAGCCATCATCCATAGTTTGAAAAGTGATACTGAAACTTTATAAGTTTAAAATGGTTTCAAGTTCAAGTGAGAAACTAGTATAAAGATAGTTTATGTAATTTTATTCAAGCAATTACAGTAAACATCAAATTTTATTGAAACCATAAACGAAATTGTGATCTAAAATTTGTTATAAAATTATATTTCATAATATTTATACAGTATTTTACCTTACATAAACAACGCGCGCGCGCACACACACACATACACATACACACACACACACACACACACACAACACACACAACACACACAAACACACACACAACACACACACACACACACACAACACACACACACACACACACACACACACACACAAAACACGCACACACTAGTACTGCTGTAGGTATACTGACACAAAGTAATAAGTGTATAAGCGTTTTAAAATAAAAATAAATATAAACTATACATTTGATATGAAGCAAATTACATCGAGCATAAAATATTTTGTTGTGTAATTGTAAGTGTAAATTATATCAAATGAGTCTAAATTAAATTTCGCAGTGCATAAATCAATGTAATATATATTTTATAAGTGTTAAAATTGTTGGGATACACTTCTTGAGGTTTATTTAGATAACTTGAATTATATGCAACCCCTCGGTTATTTTTAAAGTGTGGGCTTTAAATATTTTGTGAGCAATACCTTTATTTATATATTAATTATCATTTATACTTTAAAAGACTCACCGGGGCAATTGTTTTCCTTAACAATTGTATCTTACTATTTGACTTAGGCAGACTTGCTGCCTATCTTGGCAAAAAATCTACTTGGGACACATTTTGTACTTGGTCAGTGTATTGTTCAATGCTGCAAGTAATGGACAAGACTTGACAGATCAGATGTAAAACTCACATGTGCTATGAAGGATCAGTAAGTTCTGGTTTCTTGCAGAGTTAAACTGACAAATAAGTGATTTATAAGTGTATTTTCTGGCTTAAAATATTTATGTAAAACATAAATATTGGTTTAACTACTGAATCAATTATTTTAAAATACTGTATTATATTTGATTGTTCTGGGGAGATAGACCATGAGAATACACTTGCTTAGTAAGTATGGAGCCCAAGAGCAGTGGCGCACCGAATAAAGCCAAATTCTTTATACTTGGCCATCCATATAAAGAAAAAAAATTACGCGCATCGTCCTTCATTGGAAAGTGTATAGTGCCCTGTGCTGTGTATAATTTTAACTACTGAGATTTACCAATAAATACTTCTTATTAATACATTTTTAAATTTTATTTGTGCCTGAAGTATTAGGAGCATATTTAACAAGCAAATTAAAATACTAATAATATTAACCCTTAAAACAATAGTTTATGACTATCCAAACTTTAAATTTAGTAAATTTGTTAAAATTTACTGAGACAGAACGTTTTCGATCGTTATGTGCCGATCTTCATCAGTGTCTTCTGCTTGGAGCTATTGGGTCAAGCAGTGACGGTTTTAGAGGTAGGTTTTCGATAGTATCAAGTAGTATGTGTGATTTGTATTGTGTTTATTCGTTTAGTATGTTTGTACTTTGTGTTTTTGTGTGTCTGTAAATTTCATATTGTTCTAGTGTGTTGAGATGTTTTGTTGATGTGTAGGATTTCTAAGTTGTGGTAAATGTCTGTGTATTTGTGTCCTGTTTCTTTTATATGATTGTAAAATGTTGAGTTGGTGTTCTATTTGTGTTCCTCGACTCTTTGTTTAAAGCTGCGACCTGTTTGTCCAATGTAGAATTAGTTACATTCGTCGCAGTTCAGTTTGTATATGCCTGGTGCTTGTAGTTTATCTTTGTTGTTGGTGTTGTGTTGTATTTTGTATTGTAACTTGTTATTAGTTTTGTATGCTATTTTGTATCCTATTTTTTGAAATTTGCGGGCTATTTTGTTTGTTGTTTTGTTTATTTATGGTAATGTGATGTTAATATGAGACTAATAATATTTAAATGCATCACTAATGAAAGCTTCAGTAATACTTCTAATATTAGACAATTGTTGAGTTTGTGTTCTACAATAACTTGACTGATTTGGTGGAATATTACAACCGAGTTTATGCCCCTCCCCCCATTGTTAATCTCCTACCCCCCCTTTACTAGATTCTGGGGGAACCATTTCCCAGGAGAATTGTGAAGTCACACATAACCACAAGTTTATTGGTTTTAATGAACTGTAATCATTATTGTTCATATATACGTTTTTATCTGCAGTTTTCCAAATAACTACAGAAACATATTTCTCTTTGCATTGAAATGAATTTTATTTTATGTTCTATATGATACACCACTACACTTCAAAAGGTAGGAATAGTTTTTTCCTTATCAGTTTTCTCAAATACCTAGAAATTAAACACTTGTAAAAATTTACAAACTTGCCTATAATAGCACTTACTTATATTTGTAGAGGACGGCCGTTTCGGGAGAGGTGTCCCATTGTAACTCAGAGTTACAGTCTGAGTTGACTATAGGACACATCGTCCGAAACAGCCGACCTCAAAAAACATAAGTAAGTGCTACTATAGGGAAGTTTATAAATATTTACAAGTGTTTTAGTGAAAAATAGTAGCTCACGTGAAGAGGGAATCAATAAATATAGACCTAAAATTAAATTTCATTGTAGTATTACTAGATTAATTTTGAAATTGCAATCACTGTTAGTTTTACTCTTAACAAAATACATAGTTCCTCTTTGAGTCCTTGTTTTAAACCACAGGAAAATTTTCCTCACAGATTCGTGTAGTATGTTCACTTTATCCTTACATTTCATATTACCACTGAAACCACGCACTAGTTCCTTCCTAAATATTTTGTCCTGTGAACCACATCTTCCCATTTAGATTTATTCTCAATTTTCAGTTCACAACTGCGTTTACTTTACTACTTACAGCATATATATACAGTCATTGATTTCTTCAATAGGATGTATGCCAATGTATCACAGAAACATAACCCCAGGTGTTCCTATCTTAACTTTTTATTTATTGTTATTGTTGAGGTCCGTTTAAAGTAAGACTTCTACGCTTAATTTTTTTACCAAGGAGTAATAATTATGTAAATTATGTTAGCATGTTTATAGTAATTGTGCAAATTTTATTTATTAAATTTGACATCATTGTTTAGCCGCACATATGCAGTAAGACTTCTCTGCCCAGGATTTGTGACTGAAGTGTTTCAACTCCTGATAAGTTCAGCCGCCAGCCATGTTTATACTCTGCCAAAGCAATAATGAAGTTTTCATTGCCTATATAATTGCATTTGTTTAATTACAATTGTATTATAATACACACTAAACATAAATAACATTATTTTTTGGTTTAGAACATTAAAATGAGTTACATTTGTTCGAAGTTTGATTCTGCTATTTATATTACGAAGTTAACAATAAGTTATATCTCTTGTTTATCAATTACTATCAGAGTACCTGTCCTTCGTTCGAGGTTGACATATATTTCTATTGATTTTATTTGTATTTGGGGTGAATTTAATTTACTGAAATTTAATCCCAATATATTAAACTATGGTTTATAAACTTACCGATTACAGTCTTGAAAAACCAAGAGAAGGAAAAGCTTCTGCTTGAAACATGACATTTGTAAAGTATAACTACCCTTGAGAGATGAATAACAACAAACTTTTGCCATCAGCTGTTTAATTGTGTTTAAAAGTAACTGTTCCAGGTGATTACAAACACATTTACTATCAGCTAATTAAGCCAAGTATATAATGAAGAATAGATAATTGAATGTTAAGAGAGTTTTCAAGGCCAGTGAGGCGGTATCCTGATGCTATTTCTAAATAAAAATAAGCCTATGTGTTAACCAGGGACCCTATGATTGTCCATGTAAAATTTCAGCTCAATGGGTCCAGTAGTTTTTACGTGATTGAGTAACACATACACACACACACACACACATACAGACCCTTTTGTATTTTTATACAATAGTATAGATAGATTAAATTCCATTAATTTGATATATCAAATTATAAACTTATCGATTATAGTTTTGAACAACCAAGAGAAGGAAAAGCTTCTGCTTGTAACATGACATTTGTAAAGTATAACTACCCTTGAAAGATGAATAACAAGAAAAATTTACTATCAGCTGTTTAAATATGTTTAGAATTGACTTTTACAGATGATAATCATGGCTGATTAAGCCAATTACAGATAATTGAGTGTAAAGGGAGGTTTCAAAGTTGGTGGAGTGGTGCCCTGATGGAATTTCCAAATAAAAATAGGCTTATGTGTTAGGGACCATAAGAATGTCCATCTAATATTTCAGCTCAATGGGTTCAGTAGTTTTTACGTGATTTCAGTAACACACACACACACATGCATGCACAAACCATTTGATTTTTATGTAATAGTATAGATTATATTTTCCTATTATTGTTATACATAGTTACTATAGACTGTGAAGTATTTAAAACCAAGCACGCAACTCATTAAATTTATGAGTTACATTTTAAAACATTAGGAGAATATAAAACAAAAGGTGTAACTTGTGTGTAATAGATGAGGTTAGAATTATAAATTATAAGCATTTATTTAATAAATTGCACAGTAGGTAATTTTGACATCCCAAATGTAAAGTAGTATTGTTCATAAACAATAATTGTTTATCGTGTGTACAAGTATACAATTTGATCTGTACCGAAATGGCAAGCTGGTAATGGAATAGGGGAATAGAGACTCCATGTTTTTCCTTGAAAGCAAGTATAGACAAAGCTATGCCGTTGTAGACACTAGGACCTGTGTATGCTATCATACACACCAGACACATTGTTTAGTTAGTTAATTGAAATTACTTTATTCAAAATTTTTTATTGCATCTTACATTAATTAGTTTAGAGAACAATTAAGCTGTGCATTTTCTAATTCAAATCCAAAGCCTACAAGAATAAACTTGTAAACAATTAAAAATAACATAAATATGGTAAACATTTAAGAAAAATGGGTTGAGAACTTAAAACCCTAGTTTTAGTGTTTTAGCAACACTAGATTGCAGTTCCTAGTGAGTCCCGCTAATTGACTGTTTCTAAAATAAATAATAACTAATATATTTCTATTTTATCGATAGTAAGAATACGGGTATTAATGTCATTAAACATAAAAAAATAACAGATACTATGGTAAATTTTGGTAAATTAAAATTTAGCGTCTATACTTATTTATATACTCTAACTTTATTGTTGATTGAATACTTTTAAACTTTATTCGTTTGTTAATAGCTTGTACTTTGTAAGTATAATTATAATCTAAAAACTCTAGTAACTCGGACTGAGTTAATAATGGGACACATCCCAAAACAGTCGTCCTCAATAATCAAAAAAGTAAGTGCTACTATACGCAAGTGTAATATATTAACATATGTTCAAGTCTTTTTAGTTAAAAACTAGCAGCTCAAATGAATATGGAATCACATAGTATAGTTATTATTTATCTATTTCTTAGTTTAATTACTCAAAAGTTTAAAAACTATTTTTAACATAACTAATTTTAAAAATACTTAACTAAATGAATACGTAATTGCTTACTTGCTGACGCATTTCAAAACATTCGTTCCTTTTACGAAGCTAACCATCTACTGGCGGCATTGGTTAGGTATAAAGGCTCTAACAGGAATGGATTTATGACTGTGGAATGGGGTGGGTTGTTTGAGTTGTGTGTCATATAATATAAAAGGCTGTTGGCTTCAAAATGTGTGTGATCATTTAATACGTTTTCTTTATCTGTTGCGTAGTGTTTGTAGATTTCATATTTTTCTGAGGTTGTTAGTATTTTACATTGTTTTAATGTGTGTAAAACATTTAAATTAGTGTGTATGTCGGTGTGTGTGTGTGTGTGTGTGTTGGGTGTGTTTTAGGTGTTTTGCGTAGCTGGATTTAGGGTTTGTTTATTTTTTTGGGGTAATGTGTTCTTCGAAGCGTGTGTAGAATGACCTGCCAGTTTGGCCGATGTAATAGTTGGGACAATCATTACAAGTTAATTTGTAAATACCTGAGAGTTTGTATTTGTCAGTTTCATTTTGAAACGGTTGTGTGTGCTGAAAAGGTTTCTTATTTTGTAGGATATTTGGTAATGGAGTTTTTTAATGTAGAGGCTATTTTGTGTGTGTTTTTGTTGTGGTAGGTGAGGGATATGTATTTATTGTTTTTGTGTGGTTTGTCTGCGTGACCGTTTGATGGTGTTCATGTTTAATTTTCCTGAGTATGTTGTTTATGAGTGTGTGTTGGTAGCCGTTTTGTTGAGCGATGTATTTTATGGTATTATGTTTTTCGTCGTAGTCTTTCTGTAACATTGGTATATTGATTAGGTGGTGTAACATATGATTAAATGCAGCGTGTTTTTGTTGTGTGGGGTGATTAGATGTATTATGAATGACAATATCGGTAGTTGTTGGTTTTCTGTATATTTTGAAATTATGTCTGGTGTTGCGTTTGGTGATGGCAAGGTCTAGAAAGTTTATTTTATTGTTTTCTTCTAATTCGAGGGTAAATGTGACGTTTTGGTGTATGGTATTAATGTAATTGTGTAGTTGTTTGATTTGCCATTGTATAATATTAAAATGTCATCTACATATCTATGGTAATAAATTATTTTATGTGTGTGATTATTGTTCTGTAGAATGTATTGTTGTTCGATGTGGTGTAGGAATATTTCTGCTAGGATGCCTGAGATGGGGGAACCCATAGGCAGGGCCATCTTTCTGTGTGTAGAATTTGTGTTGGTATGTGAACCATATTATTTTTTACAATTGTACTAATTGCTACTAACGAATGAAATTATTTACATACTTTGATATTTATAAATGAGAAACTTATACAAAAATGTTATATTATTTACATTTTTTGTGTTTTACATCTTAAAGTTTTTTATAAATTACTACTTTTGGTATCACTTGGGAAAAGCCACTACTTAGTGATATTTTTCAGCAGTTTTGCACTAGGTCAGTGCATTGTTCAATGCTGTGAGTCTTGTCCGTGACTCACATCATTGAGCAATGCACTGACCTAGTGCCATATGCATCTGAGCTGAAACATATCAGAAAAATATCAGTAAGCAGTGATTATTTTTGCCAAGTGATGCTAAAAGTAGTACATTCTTTTATAAATTAATGGAAGAAAATTTAAAATGTACCTTGTGAAAGGTAGTTCTTTCAAAAAGATTAGTACAAGAGGGATATACATTTCATACTGAATTTTGCAAGTTGTGGAATAAAAAAATTGCTATATCATGTAAAAAGTTAACAAGTTTAAAAAAAATTATTTTTCATCCCATAACACTTAATTTTTTGTATGTTTTAAATAGCATGAAATTGTCTATTGTTGAATCCAAAATATAAACAGAGAACAACAAACAACTTAAATTACAATAATTATTATAGAATTCATTGCCTTTAGTTATAATTAAGCAATTATAAACCCTAAATATAAAACAGTTACAAAAACTTTACAACTGAATTCAGATTAATATAATTCAATAACTCAGTTCAATTGAATTCAGCTGTACTCTTCTATGTTATAACTATCTTATAACTATGTTAGCAAAATGTACATAAAGGCTTTGGAACTACTATAATTTTGTATCTGAGTGCCTGTAATGGTCAAAAAACAATTAAAAGCTCAATATTTAGTCATATCTCAGTAAAACAATATAGCTTACAATAACAACAATTAAATTATAATTTGGTAATGTAAAAAAGTAGAATGAAGGTAGAAAACAATATAAATTTAGAAACTATTATTTTCATCCATTAAAAAATGTTAGCCAAAAATTAATTTTTTTTCACAACATTAAGGCAATACTGATGTCTTCAATTTCATTGAAACTTTAATATGATGTCAGTTGTTTTATCAGAATCCGCTGATTTTTAAAACTCATGTACAGATTAAAACAAAATAAATAATTTCATTCAGTAAAGTTTAAAGAAATATATTTTTAATTAGTTTCTATGTAACCCTCCCCCTTATTTGAAACTGTGTGTGTGCTTTAATTTATTTTAGAAACCACACCTAAAACTTGTTAATACAAGGTAATGCAAAAAAGTATAATTTATACAAAAACCACAAGATGTACAACACAAAAACACGCAAACAAATATTTATGCAACATGCTGAATGTTGTTATGTGTGTGATTATTGTTCTGTAGAATGTATTGTTGTTCGATGTGGTGTAGGAATATTTCTGCTAGGATGCCTGAGATGGGGGAACCCATAGGCAGGGCCATCTTTCTGTGTGTAGAATTTGTGTTGGTATGTGAACCATATTATTTTTAACAATTGTACTAATTGCTACTAACGAATGAAATTATTTACATACTTTGATATTTATAAATGAGAATCTTATACAAAAATGTTGTATTATTTACATTTTTTGTGTTTTACATCTTAAAGTTTTTTATTAATTACTACTTTTGGTATCACTTGGGAAAAGCCACTACTTAGTGATATTTTTCAGCAGTTTTGCACTAGGTCAGTGCATTGTTCAATGCTGTGAGTCTTGTCCGTGACTCACATCATTGAGCAATGCACTGACCTAGTGCCATATGCATCTGAGCTGAAACATATCAGAAAAATATCAGTAAGCAGTGATTATTTTTGCCAAGTGATGCTAAAAGTAGTACATTCTTTTATAAATTAATGGAAGAAAATTTAAAATGTACCTTGTGAAAGGTAGTTCTTTCAAAAGGACTAGTACAAGAGGGATATACATTTCATACTGAATTTTGCAAGTTGTGGAATAAAAAAATTGCTATATCATGTAAAAAGTTAACAAGTTTTAAAAAAAATATTTTTCATCCCATAACACTTAATTTTTTGTATGTTTTAAATAGCATGAAATTGTCTATTGTTGAATCCAAATTATAAACAGAGAACAACAAACAACTTAAATTACAATAATTATTATAGAATTCATTGCCTTTAGTTATAATTAAGCAATTATAAACCCTAAATATAAAACAGTTACAAAAACTTTACAACTAAATTCAGATCAATATAATTCAATAACTCAGTTCAATTGAATTCAGCTGTACTCTTCTATGTTATAACTATCTTATAACTATGTTAGCAAAATGTACATAAAGGCTTTGGAACTACTATAATTTTGTATCTGAGTGCCTGTAATTGTCAAAAAAAACAATTAACCCATTCGCTTACAATGACGGCGATCCGCCGTCGCGACCCAGTGTGCCATTCTGTGAAGCGACGGTGAATCGCCGTCCTCCATTATAACTCATTTGTGTCGAGTTAGTTATCAGTAAATCCAATAGATCGCATATGCATCTTATTCTCCAGGCTTTGGGCTTTCCAATGGTAGTATTTTTATCTTCTTTGGACTGTCCGTTCTTTCAATATTTACGTTTTATCTGGCGACCGATCAGCTGACATTGTCTGTGATGTTGTGTTTACGTTGTAGTTGTGTGGGATATGTTTATAACCTAACCAAATTGTATTTAATTTGTTATTTGTGTTCTTTTTAAGTTAAAAATGAGTGGATTTATTATTTTATTTGTTGATGAAAGTGAGAAGGAGTTGAAAGATTGTGAAATTGAAAGAATTTTTGGAGAATGTGACAGTGATTTGTTTGAGGAAACATTTGAGAGTGATAATGAAATAAGACAGTTGGACATTGAATCTTAAATAGATGTAGATGTTAAGTAATGAATAAAAAAAATCATAATAGACTGTAATATAACAGGTTCACCACATCATGAAAAATGTAATCTGCCTTGTTCTGCAATAAGTGATAAGTTGCAACTTGAGCAGCCCTCTTGTAGTTATGTTAGGCCTAGGACTCCACTAGATGTAAATAATGTAATTTCTGATATAAATGTCCAAGATAGGCCTGTATTACCATCTAATTCAGATGATGAAAGCTCACAGAATTCCAATCTAATTGAGCTACTCGATCAAATCTACCTTGATGGAATAATTGCCCCTCTGTCCCCTACTGCTAGTGAGGAGGATGATGCCCCTAGTTTTCTTGATCCTTGTCCTAGGCCTATTAGAGTTAGTACTAGAGATAGGGGTAAATCAAGAAGGGGTAGGCCTAAAGAAAAAATTCCATGTTCCAAACCACCTAAGCCCACTAAAAGGCCAAAGAACCAGTCGGTGGGAGTGTGAACTGTGCCTCATCGCATTTCACCTACCAGAATGTTTCAAAGTATACAACACAAAAGTTAACTTTTCTTAACTCTTGTGAAATTGAAACATATTCTTTGCACCCTGAAGAATATTTTGGAGTATTTCCAAAGGTAATTTATGCTTTTACTTTAGGATAATTGAAATAAAAAAAATAAAGTTTGATATTTTTCGTTGAAACATTTTAGTTGTTTACATATTATTAAATTATAAAAGAAAAGATATTATAAATATTAGTATATATTTTGAAAGTAAATGTATTTGTGAATAAAAAAATAACAATAGGTTCCATAAGAAACATAAATATGAACAAAAAAAAGTAATCAACAAAAACCTTTAAAAATGGTTTAAAAAATTAGTTTTTTATGGCTCAGTCGGTGTAAAAAAAATTGTAAGCGAATGGGTTAAAAGCTCAATATTTAGTCATATCTCAGTAAAACAATATAGCTTACAATAACAACAATTAAATTATAATTTGGTAATGTAAAAAAGTAGAATGAAGGTAGAAAACAATATAAATTTAGAAACTATTATTTTCATCCATTAAAAAATGTTAGCCAAAAATTAATTTTTTTTCACAACCTTAAGGCAATACTGATGTCTTCAATTTCATTGAAACTTTAATATGATGTCAGTTGTTTTATCAGAATTCGCTGATTTTTAAAACTCATGTACAGATTAAAACAAAATAAATAATTTCATTCAGTAAAGTTTAAAGAAATATATTTTTAATTAGTTTCTATGTAACCCTCCCCCTTATTTGAAACTGTGTGTGTGCTTTAATTTATTTTAGAAACCACACCTAAAACTTGTTAATACAAGGTAATGCAAAAAAGTATAATTTATACAAAAACCTCAAGATGTACAACACAAAAACACGCAAACAAATATTTATGCAACATGCTGAATTGTAACAAAAAATTATCAGCATGTTAGATCTTCAATTTACTTACCATGTCATCAAAATTAGTTGCACTTTTTAAAATAATTAATTATAGAAATTAATCATCTTTATAATCAATATAAAAACACTGATAGAAACTTTCACAATGTATCAAATTATGTTCACAGGGACTAATGTTCTTGAGGATAGATAAAACTTAGTTTAAAGGAAATATTCATAAACTGTGAGATTATTATTGGATGTTTGTGGCCAGGTTATTTCCTTGCCTTCCTTGTTTGTGGTTTGTCTTGATGATCTTGTCTCTGGTTTATTTAGGCTCTTTATCAGTTTTAAGAATGAAGTATAGTTATCTTTACTGTTTAAAATTCTCCATAGTATTTTTACCAGGAAGAATTTATTTTGAAAACAATTTACTAAAACTTTTCTACAAGGCTTCAAACCATGATATTTACTATCAATAATTGCTCCACTTCAAAACCAAGGAAACATTATTTCTTTATTTTATTCATACTGACAATTTACCTGTTTGTATACTTCTTACAATTTAGAAGTGCTTTACAACGTCACTAGTGTTAAGTAAAACTAGCTTTATTATTTTTCGCAGTGGGACCTTGAATCATTTCAGTAAGAGAAGTTGAGTTTTACTACTTTCCAGCAGTTTTTCGAAGCATGCAAGGGAAGTATCCAGAGCAGTAAATGCTACTATACTGTGGTAGCTGTCCCCTCAAAAGAGACTGGTAAATTGCCAATTTTTTTTGTTTTCAATGTCTTGGAAAATAACTGAGTTTCCTATATTTGTTTAATAAAAATATCAATGCTGGCTGTAAATTTATTTTGTATTAGACTATAATTAAATGATACTTATCTAAGTAAATACATAAGGGCTTACATACAGACACATTTCGAAACAATCGTTCCTTTTACGAAGCGTAGCCTCATATTAGTCTATGTTTCGTAAAAGCAAAAATTGTTTTGAAACACGTCAGCAAGTAAGCTTTACGTATTCACTTAGTTAAGTATCATTTGATTATAGTTTAATCCATGAATTCAAGATGATTAAAATAAGCAACTTTATTTTGTATTGTTCTTGAAAGCAAAAATTGATTTACTGTTTTGTCAATTTATTTAAAATGTCATGTGTTTCTTTTTCTATGATATTCTCAGTATGTTTGTTCTCTGATCATTATTTATTTTTCCCTGTTTAAACATTGTCTGTAGTAAGCATGTTTCAAGGTTAGATTCTTGAAAAATTGTTTAACACACTCTTTATTATTTTCAATAGAAAAGAAACTGTTCAAAATATTTTTTACATTTTTCAAACCTTCTGAATAATTTCATATTCCATGTTAGGTACTATTCTTAAAATTATTATTAAAAATAAATGTAAATGCTCAGACAGGGTAACTACTCTTATCAGCCGATCTTTGCCCTGTCCAAGATTAGCAAGTCTCTTCTATGCAAGATGTCGATCAAGACACATTTCTCTCATTATGCTCTACATGACACAGTTTTTCTTTCGTTTTTCTCCCGCCATGTGGCAAAGACATTATTAGGATATAATAGTAACTATTTTGAGTTATATATAAACTCATTTCTTTTAGTTAGGTATGTGTAGTGTGCGAACTGGGTGCATCTAAAACTCTTTGCCGTCCATCTAGAAGACCATAGTGAACGAGACACTTCAAGGTTCAGGTATGTACACTTTTTATGTTCAACATTTATTGTGTATCTAAATATATATGACATCATTTGTGTTCTTTCCACTACCAGAAATTTAGTATGATTTTTATCTCAATGCACCTCTGGAAAATCTAATTGAAATCATACAGTACGATACATATTTTGGTACGCTGTGGCAGAATATCTAACATTCCGTAATCTGTAGAGCATACTGTGCACTGACAATCTCAAGCAGGTGCTTTGTTTTATTACTGATACAATTTTTAACATTAGGTATGAATAAATTCTTAGACAAGTACCCAGCTGATACCTAGTTACTGGAGTATACACAACATTCTTGATAGATTTAGGTTTCTTAGTTTTACCTACAGCCTGCATTGCTACCTAATAAAGCTAGTGCCCTTTGCTTAGATGATTCAAGTATATTATTCCTACTGACCTTAAAATTTAAAAACACGTGTTCATGATACCTAACAACTGTTATGGAAAATATTTCCAGTTACGTCATTTCACAGTAATATAAATGTCAACTTTATAGTTTGTATATTTCAACAAGTTTTGAATATATTCCTTATAGAACATTCAGTAACAAAGTTATGACTAAATAATTTTTTTTTTTTTTAATGTCAGGCTCTGTTATAACATTAAAACCCTTGAACATGTATTAATATTAATCACTTTAACATTATTTGATGACTATCCGAACTTTAAATTTTGTAAATTTATAAAATCTTACTGGGACAGAACGTTTTTGATCACAATGTGGCAATCTTCATCAGCGTCTTCTGGAGTTTTTAGGTTAAGCGGTGACGATTTTAAAGGCAGGTTTTCAATAGTATCAAAGACTTTAGTTAACACTTAACTATGTAAATACGTAAGGGCTAACTTGCTGACGTGTTTCAAAACAATTGTTCCTTTTATGAAGCAAAGCCTCTACTCAAAAAGGCTTTGCTTCGTAAAAGGAACGATTGTTTCGAAATGACTCAGCAAGTAAGCCCTTACGTATTCACTTAGTTAAGTACTATTTAATTAAAGTTTAATCAGTGAATTCAAGATGATTACAACAAGCAACTTAAATATCAAAGAGTATGTGTGATTTGTATTGGGTTGGTTCGTTTGATATGTTTGTACTTTGTGTTTTGTGTGTTTGTAATCTACAATCACACAAAACCACAAAGTACAAATATATTAAACGGACAAACCCAATACAAATCACACATACTCTTTGATACTATCGAAAACCTGCCTTTAAAACCGTCACCGCTTAACCTAACATCTCCAAGCAGAAGATGTTTAGATGAAGAACACTGCTGATCTCAAAACACACTGACGAAGATCGTCAGATAGCGATCAAAAACATTCTGTCACTGTAAGTATTTACAAATTTATTAAATTTAAAGTTCAGATAGTCATAAACTAGTGTTAAAGTGATTAATTAAGTTTCACCAAATGTCATGGACTACAAAATTCAAGAGTATATTGATATGTCATACTTGTCTATTGTAGCTCTCACTTTGTTTAATATTAACGGCTGTTTCAGAGTTACAATGGGATACATCTCGTGAAATGGCCATCCACACTAAACCAAGAAATTATGGGTTACTCTAGGCCAGGGTGGCAGATTAATATATGTTCAAGTATTTTAATGGCCTTATAGCTCAAGTTGAATATTGATTCAAATAATACTTCTATCATTTTTTAACAAACTGAAATATCTTAAAAATCTACTAAACAGCTTACCTTTTGTTAGAAAAACAGTGCCATCTGAGTCTTTAATCTCTAGCTGAACACTCTGACATAACTATAAACTAACATGGACCTCTAAAGCAGTATCACTTTTGCTACCCTCACTAATTTTGTTGCTTGGAACAATTATCTTAATCCAAATTTGAGACATAATTTAAAAATGTTTCTTTCTTGTTTTCGATATAAGTTTTTCAATATTTCCAAAATCATTAATTTTTGTTATTAAATTATTTAGTCTTTAGATGATAAATTACTGATTTTTTGAATATCGATGTATTCAAATGTAAACCTTTGAAAAGAAGTTTTCAAATTTCTATTCTTTAGGTAATTATTTTTATAATAATACCCCATCTATGATAAAATAAAATAGAGTCAAACTAACACAAAAAAGAGAACACAAACGGAACACCAACTCAGCATTTTACAATCTCAAAAAAGAAACAGGACACAAATACACAGACATTTACCATAACCTAGAAATCCTACACTTCAACAAAAAAGGACCACATCTCAACACACTAGAACAATATGAAATTTACAGACACATAAAAACACAAATTACAAATATATTAAACGAACAAACACAATACAAATCACACATGCTGTTTGATACTATCGAAAACCTGCCTTTAAAACCGTCACCGCTTGACCCGACATCTCCAAGCAGAAGACACTGATAAAGATCGCCACATAGCAATCAAAAACATTCTGTCTCAGTAAGTTTTAAGAAATTTACAAAATTTAAAGTTCGGATGGTCATAAACTATTGTTTTTAAGTGATTAAAAAAATAGAGTAGAGCATTCTCAACTAGTAGTAGATTAGTTGTGTAGTTAGAATACCTACTTCTTCAAGAATAGCTGATATCTAGATGTCCACGGTATGTGGTCCTCATTAGCCCCCAGTGCTTCCTGATCATGTGAACCTCTGGCCATGTTGTCACTTCCGCCCTCAGGAAGTCCCTCATTGATATAGGATACATGCAGGTGAACAAAATGTGCTTTACGCTTTCACCTTCATTTTTACAATGTGCACAGATTGGAGAATTTGAAAGGGTAAATCTATATAAGTACTCCTCCGTCAATTGATGACCAGATTGTGCTGCAACTATAAAAGAAATTTGAACAATGAGTGAAAGTTCAAAAAGTGAAAAAATGTATGTTTAAATCAGACTTGAGATTTTATATTGATGGGTTACTGAATAATAATAGGAGATGGGGGGTAAAAATACACTAATGGCTATATTCTACTAGGCTTGGAAAAAAATTTGCTACCAGAGGGTGTCTTTTCCATTTTATATTCCCATAATTTTGAAATTATTAATAATATTTGATTCCATCTACAACTTGAGTTACTAGTTTACACTAAAATACTTTAATATATAAGAATATCTCACACTTGCACACTTGCCAACATTAACACCAGTCTTTGTTTAATTAGGCAAAATTGAAAAATATGCTGAATAGTTAATATCTATAGTACATCTATTCATTTTACAGTGCATAAAATCGCAGTTCCGAAATTTCGATAGAATCTCATTTAGCAATGACGAGGGTGAACCCAACAACAGTTGAAGTGCGCACTTATATGTATATGTATATATATATATATATATATATATATATATATATATATATATATATTCTTGATATTTTACGTTATAAATTGTTTTTCCGTTGCACTGACTTTATGAAGTTAATATATTACTATTGTAAGTAATTCTATCCACCATTAAGTGCAATGATTTTACCTTGAGTGATGAGGCGTCTTTCGGTCACTTAACCATTGTTAACTCAAGTTCTATTGGAATTCGACAATGGTTAAGTGACCGAAAGGCGCCTCATCACTCAAGGTATAATCATTGCACTTAATGGTGGATAAAATTACTTACAATAGTAATATTATATTAACTTCATATATATATATATATATATATATATATATATATATATATATATATATATATATATATATATAAGTAAAAAATACTGAAAATACTTTTTACACTAGGTAAAAGTACTTTTTACAGTTAATATTGGCACATCTTGGGTAAGTGAAGATATAAATTGGACGAAGTGTCTGTAGAGAACCACATATATGGCCATTGTTCTTGAGTTATCAACAGTATAAGATTATCAAGAAAAATCTTGGAAAGACCTAAAACTTATTTTATGCATTTTATGAATGTAAAAGAAAAGGGGTTAGAGAAAAGAAAAGGCTAAACATAAATTGAAGTTGTGCCTTTGCACTCTTTCACTTATTGGTCATGACTGCTTACATGGTCATCTAACGAGAATTACCATTAAAAATTCTGAGGGATGTGTCATTTGCTGTGAATCTGAAAAGGGGATAGGCAGGCCAACAATTTGCCCCATTTTTGAGATTTAGATACAAACCTCAAGTGATACTAGAAGACATGTGAACTGGGGTATGAGACAATCAAAAGCAATAACAATATCCTCAAGTGGCATAGTTAACAATCAAGAAAGTGTCAACTGGAACAAAAATTAAAGGTGAACCCAATTTATTACTTAAGATAAAATATACATATAAAATATGAAATTAAGATACATTTATAACATGTCATTATTTTATTTCATTACTGGTACAGTAAACTCCCGATTATCCGTGGGCGGTTTAACCGGTTTGCGGATTATCCGGGATATGCCATTGTTTTACAAATATACAATTTTTATTCCAATCAGATTCATGTGTTTAAATTTCCAAACGGTGAATTACGGCATAAATACATATAAAGCTTAATAGAAGTTAAGATGAAGGGAATAGATATGTAAATATGTACGTACTAATTTTTACATTGAAAGGGAAGCATCCCGACACGCGCCAGCGAAATAAAAGGGGCGAGCAGACTACTGTATATAAGAGACAATGACAAAATGCTTGGACGCCCAAAAACCTAATGCGTATCATAAGATTGTAAACGAATGTCAGCTAATCTCGGCTATAAGTAGTCTTTGAGATGACCTTTTGGTAGATGACCTTGAGCGGTTATCTACCTTTCACACACACACACCCACTGTTACCAATCAAGTAGAAAAGCTGTAAGTTGGCACGTTATTTTTTTTTAATATTCATAATTCACCTTTATTACAATAGTAATCCGCACAACCACTTACAATATGTTTCCTTTATATGAAATAGTTTTAATGTTTTATATTTAAAATAGATATTTTGTTATTTTTTGTGTGAAACAATGTTTAAATTAGCAACACATTTATATGTAAACAATGTCTAAGCCAGAGCTTGAACACATACGATGCTGGCTTGCCCAAACCGAAAGTGACAATGAAAGTGTGTTAGGTTGTCCTAACACATGATATAACTTAGTTTTATGTTATATATTACTTTTGTGCTACAATAAAAAATGTTTTTCACCCCAATTGTTTTCTATATGACCCCTTAAACACCCTAAAATGCTTATAAGATATTTTAGAAAAATATTTATATCTTAAAAGCCATTTCAAAGTGGATTACAATAGTAGTAGGGACCACTCATGTTACTAATTTACACGCGACCACTGCAGTGTTTAAGTAATATATATTACGAAAGGATATAGATATCTGATATCAAAAACCTTTTTACACTATGTACCTTTAGTAGTACAGAGCAATCTCGGCAATCCAAACTTCAATTTCTCAACACTCCAGTAATCCATACCAAACAAACGAAAAAAAGCAATGTTTTGTATAAGAGCCTTAGTGTCTAAGGTTAGTTGAAAGACAGAGGGAGAAAGGAGTTCTATGAAAAACATGCAACCGCCCAATTGGATTTCTCAGAATTGTTTTCTGTTGTTCTCTTTCATAGTTTTCAGATTAAGTCCCCTCGATTCAATAAGTAAGGTGGGATCACAACAGTGAATTTAGTAGGTCTTATTTTTGCTTTTCGGTTATTATTTTTGCTGTAATAAGTGAAAATAAAAAATTCAAGACACTGTCTTTGAGTGACAAGTCCACCGTCTTAATACGTCTCAACAATGGAGATACTTCTTCCGAACTGGCCCGTGACTTTAATGTTGGTAAGACGACAGTCACTGATTTTTTAAAAAAATCATGAAAAAGTCTTTCCTATGCATCAGCTTCTGAGGAAGGTACACATAAGAGACAGACAATGCACACAAGTAGTTACCCACTCCTTGATAACACTACGTATGTGTAGTGTTTACAGGAACATTCGTGTCACTATTGAATCTTTTTTTTTCAGTATTCTTTCTTAAAATATACTTCGATATTTTCTGAAATCCAAACAGCCTCCTGCAGGAATTAGTTCAGATTAATGAGATTGTACTGTAATTAATTTCAATCTAATATGAAAATTATTTTAAATGATTGCTAAAAAACATAAATTTTCTTAAAGAAAAGTGAACCACTTGTAGTGATAAAAACAAAATAACTATAGGTATAAAAAATATTGAGTTATATTTCTAGTGAAGTTAATTTTCAAGATATTATACACATAAATGAAAAGTTACACGAAGAGGAAAACCATTATGACATGGCCAAAGTTACTATCATTGACAAATACAACAAGTTAAGAATAATGAAACGTGTATCAATGGTTATAAATGTGTTATTGTTCTTATCTTAGTGAAGTGATTAAAAAATTAGTGATGAAAATTATTTTGTATTCTCAAATTATGATAGAATGGTTTTCAATGGTGATTGGGAATTTATACAAAGGTAAAAACATTATGAATTATTTTTAAACTCAGCAGTTACGTAATAACTAGGTAAGTTCTGATATTTTTAATTTATAAATTTCTATTCACTATGTTTATATTTAATTACTTTGTGTTTATATTTATAAAATATAAAACTACAATATTTTATCAGAGCATGTAACATAGAATTATGGTCATGTTTGTATTACACAGTAATGCCTCAACAATCACTGGCTGTAGGAAACCCAGCAAATGTTAAATTCACGAATTTGAAGTCTATCTTTCTGTGTAAATGAAAGGTGTGTTATTACACTTTTGGGAACAACTTGGCAACAAAACCACTACTTACTGATATTTTTCAGCAGACGCATTTTGCACTAGGTCAGCGAATTATTCAATAATGTGAGTCACTGACAAGACTGTTGCTAAGGTGTGAGTCTGTGGTGTATTTCTGTTCTGTGGCGTGTAATTATTCATAGAGTAGTTGTTAATTATGTGCTCAAATATAGTATTCGATTGTGTGTGTTTATCGTTTAGAATGTGTCGTGGATAGTTTTTGTAGTGTTTGTATATCTCGTAGTTTTCTGTAGTGTTGCAACACAACACACCTGAGCAACAGTCTTGCCCATGATAAACAATGCACTGACTTAGTCCGAAATATGTATGCTGAAAAATATCAGTAAGTAGTGGTTCTTTTGCCAAGTTGATACCAGAAGTTCAATGATAAGAAGAACCTCAAGATGTACAACACAAAAAAGGTTTATGACTTTGAAGAAATAAAAGGAAAAGATTCTTTTTGTATATAATTATATTATATATGTTATATTATATATTATATTCACATTTAATTTTTTATGTATATGCACATATAGACTTATATATATTGAAGTAATATACATATGTATTTATACTTTGAAATTACATTTTACATAACTAAATTAGTTTTTACTTGAAGATGGTAAAAAATAACTAATGATATTGGTGGAAGGTAGCTTATATTACCAATCACTTTGTAAAGATATTTTTAAGAAGCATTTTTAGAGCTTACACAAAAGTGATCACGTTATCAGTGAGGTAATGTATTAACAATGAGATTCAATACGTTAATTGTTTTCTAGCTGCAAACAACTATCTTTATTTAAATAAGTTCAGGTGAATTAAAAATATGCTTGAAATATTGTTTAACCAAGGCTTACATAACATTTTCTTCCTTAAATTGATTTATTTTTAACTTAAAAAACAGTTTCCACACTGATTGAAGAACTAGTAATGACAAAGCGAATCATTCAATGTCTTATTGGTATTTTTCTAAAAAAACACACCACAGACTATTTATTTATCTATTTAACTTCATAAAAGCCCCTTTTATATTTCTTAGCAGATATGTTTGGCACTAGGTCAATGCATTGTTCAATGCTGCGAATCATGAACTATGCTGCCAAAATTACCTTATACTCGGTTGATCCGAGCTTATTGATTATTTTGTATTGAAACTTTCATATTTTTCATTGCCTTGTAAACTTTGATGTACATAAAAAGAAACAACCCAAATCAAATTTCACCATACACATACAAAACAGACTACACTCACAGACTAACATAAACACCAATCTAAAAAATCCTACACTGCATCAAAAACAGCAAAAAACGTAACACAACAGAAAACTACGAGATATACAAACACTATAAATACTATCTACAACAAATTCTAAGCGGGACAAAACACACTCTCAATCAAATACAATATTTAAACACATAATTAACAACTACTACATGAACAATAACACGTCACAGAACACCAATACACCATATACTCACACCAACACAACACACCTGAACAACAGTCTTGTCTATGACTCACAGCAATGAATAATGCACTGATCTAGTATGAAACGCAACTGCTTAAAAAATCAGTAAGTAGTGGTTTATTTGCCAAGTTAATACCAAAAAGTGTAATTATAGAAAAACCTCAAGATGTAAACACAAGAACTGCTAGTTTTAAAAACAACTTACTGATGATTATCAGCAGATGCATTTCCCATCTGGTCACTGAATTTTTCAATACTGTAAGTTGCTGAGTAGAGTGCAAAATTTAGACTAGACTGTTTATGTTAAAATGTTACTCTATAGCATACCACTTTCCTCAGCACACATCTTTTCCAACCTTCTAACTTCTGGAAGTTATTTCCCATCTGTTTAATGAGAGACCATTCCAATAACTTTACTAAAGTTAAAACAAGATTCTAACAATTAAATTACATATGTCAGCAACAAAGTTGTAGGATAAACAGACAATCTGGATATATACTTGTAGGATATATTCTTGAAACAGTTTAATTGTTCCACTTGTTTATCTACACACAAAAAACAATAACTTGTAAACTCAATGTTCTAGTATTATTGATCAGTGACCAAACTAACAGTGGACCTTACTACAAAAAGCCTGTAAATAATTTTTAAATTCCTTCTATTAGCTCACACTCTCCTTATATATATATATATATATATATATATATATATATATATATATATATGAAGTTAATATATTACTATTGTAAGTAATTTTATCCACCATTAAGTGCAATAATTTTACCTTGAGTGATGAGGCACCTTTCGGTCAATTGACCATTGTCGAATCACTGATGTTTTTCTGTTGTAGATGTTCGGTCTGTGAAGTTGGTGTTTGTTGACGTTACGCGCGCTTTTTCTTGATCTGTGTGTATGATGTTTCTATATAGTATGTCTTCTGTATATGTTGTTTGTAGATTCATTAAATTGTTGTGTATGGTTTTATAAATGTGGTATTTTTCTACTGAGTTTAGTTCTATTGGGTTGTTATTTATTTCAAGTATGGTTAGGTTATTTTCGTAATTTGTTATTTCGTGTTTATGGGATATTAGGTGTGCTGCAACATTTGATACTTTAGAATTTTTATTTTTGAATGCTCTATAATGTTCTTCAAATCTTATTTTTGTCTAAAAGAAATAAGATTTGAAGAACATTATAGAGCATTCAAAAATAAAAATTCTAAAGTATCAAATGTTGCAGCACACCTAATATCCCATAAACACGAAATAACAAATTACGAAAATAACCTAACCATACTTGAAATAAATAACAACCCAATAGAACTAAACTCACTAGAAAAATACCACATTTATAAAAACATACACAACAATTTAATGAATCTACAAACAACATATACAGAAGACATACTATATAGAAACATCATACACACAGATCAAGAAAAAGCGTGCGTAACGTCAACAAACACCAACTTCACAGACCGAACATCTACAACAGAAAAACATCAGAGATTCGACAATGGCCAATTGACCGAAAGGTGCCTCATCACTCAAGGTAAAATTATTGCACTTAATGGTGGATAAAATTACTTACAATAGTAATATATTAACTTCATAAAGTCAGTGCAACGGAAAAACAATGGATAACGTTAAATATCAAGAATATATATATATATATATATATATATATATATATATATATATATATATATATATATATATATATAAATATATATATATATATATATATGTATATATATATATGTATATATATATATATATATATATATATATATATATATATATATATATATATATATGAAGTTAATATATTACTATTGTAAGTAATTTTATCCACCATCAAGTGCAATGATTTTACCTTGTGTGATAAGGCACCTTTTGGTCACTTGACCATTGTCGGTTCACTGATATTTTTCTGGTGTAGATGTTCGGTCCGTGATGTTGGTATTTGTTGACGTTACATGCATTTTCTCTAGATCTGTGTGTATGATGTTTTTATATAGTATGTCTTCTGTATATGTGGTCTGTAAGTTCATTAAATTGTTGTTTGTGTTTTTGTAAATGTGGTATTTTTCTAGTGAGTTTAATTCTATTGGGTTATTATTTATTTCAAGTATGGTTAGGTTATTTTCGTAATTTGTTATTTCATGTTTATGTGATATTAGGTGTGCTGCAACATTTGATACCTTTGTATTTTTATTTTTGAATACTCTGTAATGCTCTTAAAATCTTATTTTAAATGATCTGGTCGTTTTCCTTTTGTAAAATGCATTGCAGTCGTTACATGTAATTTTGTTAACTCCGGATAGGTTATGTTTTTCTGTATTTGTTTTGTGGTTTGTGTTATTAAGATATTTTATTATTTTGTTGTTTGGTTTGTATGTTGGAGTGTAGTATTCTTTGTTGTATATATGTGTTAGTTTTCTATTTTGTTGTTGGTGTATTTATATTTTAGGTAGATTTTTTTTATTATTTTTGTGTTCAGGTTGTAGTGTTGTGTTGAGGTTAGGTTTTTTTGTGAATTTATTGTATATGTTTTTATAAGGTGTTTGTTGTATCCATTTTCTATTGCTATTTTTGTAATGTTATCCAATTCTTCATTTAATTTTTGTTTGTTATTTTGGGTGTATTTTATTGCTTTATTTATCATGTTACTGTAAATGTTAATTTTGTGTGTCCAGAGGTGGTTAGATTTGTAGTGTATTGTGGTGTTGTTGGAAGTAGGTTTTCTGTGTACTGTAGTTTCTATTTTATTGTTATTTATATTTAAAGTGATGTCAAGATAGTTCTGTTTGTTTCTGTTTCGACAGTGAATTGTATGTTTTCCTTGTATATATTTAGTTTGTTTAGTATTATGATGTGTTCGTTGTGAATGGTGGGTTGGTATATTACAAGTATATCGTCTACGTATCTTGTCCATAGTAAAATATTATGTGTGTTTAGTATAGGTTTAATTATTATTTGTTCAAAGTGTTGTAGATATATTTCTGACATGACTGATGATATGGGTGATCCCATGGGGAGTCCAGTTCTTTGTTGATAGTATTTATTGTTAAATTGGAAGTAATTTTGGTTACATATGTGTTTTGTTAGTGTTATGATACTATTTATTGTGTTTTCTTTTTCGTTATTGTGTATTAGTTTGTTTTTCATTATTTCTATGGTTTCTTCTATTGGGATACTAGGGTACATGTTAGTTATGTCATAACTTATTATTTTAGTGTTGTTGTTTGTTTCTATGTTTTGTATTTTATTAATTAATTCTTATCCATTTTTTATATTGTATGTGTTGTTGATTTGTATTTTAGATCTTATTATTTTGTCTAGTATTTTTGCAATTATGTAGGATGGTGCTGTTTTGAAATTTATTAGTGATCTGAATGGTGTGTCGGGTTTGTGGATTTTTGGTATTCCTGTTAATATTGATGCGCATGGTTTGAATGGGTATAGTCTTGTGTGGTATTTTAATTTATTGTTATAGTTTAGGGTATTTTGGTGTGTGACTATTAGGTTTTTTATTGTAATAAGGTATTTGTTAGTTGGGTCTGGGATTTGTTCGTATTTATTTTCTTTTATATAGTTAGTCATTGAATCGAAGTATTTGGTATTTTCTATTATTACTGGTGTATTTGTTTTATCGGATTTTAATATTAAATACTCGTTTTCTAGTTTTTCTCTGAGTTTATAATTTCTTTTTTATTTATATATTGTTCCGTTTTTTTTTGTTTTTTCCGTTTTTCTTAGGTTAATTTTATTATTAATATTGTTTCTTATGTATTCAGTATTTTGGTGGGTAATTTTGTAGATGTTGGATTCTGTGTCAACTATTAGGTTTTTTATTATTTGTTTTTTGTTGAAATTAGACACCACACAAGGTAGATGGTGGATAAAATTACTTATAATAGTAATATATTAACTTCATAAAGTCAGTGCAATGGAAAAACAATGGATAACGTAAAATATCAAGAATATATATATATATATATATATATATATATATATATATATATATATATATATATATATATATCTTGTACAAATTTTCAATTGTTAATAAATTATGTTTTTATTCATTTAGTCAGGTTCAAATACTTTTCTTAAAACCTATAGTGGATTACAATTGATGTTAACACAGTTTATTCAAATATTTATTCAATAATTAAATTATTTAATTTGTGGGGTAGAGCCGAATTCGAAGTGAGAATCTCCATGTTCGAAGTCTAGCTCGCCTTGGCAATGCAATAACTTTCCAGTACCTAGCAATATATTTCTCAAAGAAGTATATGAATTTTTTTCCCCCATCTGGTTGCTGACAAAACCTCCATTGTACAACCTTAAACTGTTGCCATGGTTACCACATAATATCAGAAATAGTGCTCTAGGGTAACTAAAATAAAATGTTTATTTGTTAACCTCAGTAGAAATTTTCTTTAAAACATTTTTTTATATTACTTGTTTCAGTGCTAATTATTCAAAAATAATTAAATGAGCAATTCATGAAAGGGAAATTCACCCCATATTTATATTTGTTAAATTTGTGAATGTTTATGGATTACTGCATTTACAAATGATCAAACCTTATTCTATGCATTGAATGTTGTTTCTTTGTACTGTAATAAGGGTCTAGATCCATTTCAAAAATTATTTAGTTTTTAATATAGTCAGTCCCAAGAACGGATTTGTACCAAATGATGTTCCCTGTCCTGAGGTTGTACTGCATTATTAAATTGCTTTTATTAGGTCACACTTTCCTGATATATATCTTGTACAAAGTATCAATTGTTAATAAAATACATTTTTATTCATCCAGTCAAGTTTAAATATATTTATTTCAACCCATATTGGATGACAAATAATGTTAATAAAGTTTTTTCAAATATTTATTCAATAATAAATTATAAAAATGTGGGGGACTATCGGGATTCAAAATATGAATTTTCATAACTGTATAAAACAACTGTGGCGTAATGTTTAATATAAATAAATAAAACCTCTATACCACAAATGCTTTTTTCTTTTATTTAATACCTTATATACATTTCGAATGTATAGCAATCATCCTCAGAGGAAATTTACAATAAAAATACCTAAAAATATTTTATTTTTATTGTAAATTACCTCTGAGGATGATTGCTATGCAATCGAAATGTACATAAGGTTTTAAATAAAAGAAAAGATTCATTTGTGGTATAGAGGTTTTATTTATTTATGTTATATGAATCTTCATGTTCAAAGTCTAGCGTGCTTTGGCACTGCACTAACTTTCCAAAGAAGTTAATTTCTCAAAGACGTATATGTATTTTCCCCCCATCTGGTTGTCATCAAAACCTCCATTGTACAACCTTAAGCTTTTGCCATGGTTACCACGAAATATCATATATAGTACTGTAAAGTTAAAAGTGAATAAAATGAATAAAATAAACAAACTGGAAATAAGCAAACAATGATAATTTTTTTTTCTTCACCACAGTAGAAATTCACTTAAGCAATATTTTTTTATATTACTTGTTTAATACATCAGTCTAATAAAGGAATGTGTATGTGTTATTCCATAAAATGTTTGGTAGTCGTATAAATCTATGTGCTATTAAACATTGTATCTGCTAAAATGATACATTTACAAAACTAGTTTCTGCCACAAGAGGGATCAGCATCCCCCACAACTCAACATGATCATTTATTATTAACCCTTATCACGCAGGACATATAAAGGGCAAGTAACAGATTACGTACTATTAGATAAAAAAACTTTTGTGTGAAATATTCAAAGTTTTATTTAATTCTGAGTTCCTAAAGATGTATTTGAACAACAAAATTATAAACTAGTTATTTTTATATTTTTACACTAGGTAATTCAAGATATCAATAAATCCATTTAAAATAAAATTAAAGTAACTAACTAATTATTATTCACCAAATCATAAACAATAAATTATTCTTACAGTACAAACAAAGGTCATTCACGTAAACAGTAAACAACTATAGCAATCACAATGCCAACACAAAATACGACAGTTGGCAGACGCTGCATCCTGCCAAGAATACCCGTCATATGCGCATGCATAGACCACGTAATGGCACCTGGTGGCTAAAACAACAGACTGTGGATTGGTAGCACGTGGCCAAGAGCAATAAACATAGCAGAGGAGTTTATTTATACCAAACAAACATTGTCACAGATTGTAATGGATTTTAAACAAACTAGGACTTCCATAAACAAAATATTGTAAATGCGTGATTTCTCGAAATATGCGCTAGCAGTGATTTCAGCCTTACGAGAAATCATGTTATACGCATGCAAAGGGTTAAATATGGAACGCTCCTTGTAACAGGAGTCTAGTAGCTTGATAAGTGGAAGAACGTTGGATGGTGCTTTTTCTTGGAGCAGCTAAATATGGAACTAGTATTTATTCTTTAGCAGTTCTCGTATGTCATAGACTGAACCATCAAGGCTCATATTATGAACATATATTTTTTTAATGGTTCTTAGCTGTTTACAAAAATCTTCACCATACAATAATATTTTATTTTTTTATATAAAAATGACATATTTTTACTCTTAAATGGCAATAATACTATTTATTGCTTGTCGAAAGATATATTAAATCAAATAGTACTTAATGTAAGATTTCCCATGATTGTAGACAAGGGCAGTTCCAGAATAGACCTTTGGGAGGGTGCCACAATGGCAGAAAAACATGGGATGGTTTCAGACAGAAAATGTTCAAAAATAAAGCCCTGGAAATGAAATTTTAGGCTATTCTTGTACTTAAAAATCACAGTAAATTTGTCATTTTTTTATTAAAACATGTATTTTACCTGAATCTACATAGATATCAAAATTATTATTATGTACATAATACAAAATATTGTTTAACTTTCAATATTTCATCAAATAGCTCTGTCTGAGAAGGACAAAGCGGAGTCGTAGTACACAAACTGTTAGTATAGCCGAGCCGGTACGGAACTAGTGTACTACTTGTAACATGCCAGTGTTGTTTATACTGGGTGGAACTACCAATGTTAAGATGAATTTCTACACCTAAAATTACATAAATGTAAAAACAATATACATTGCTTTAAAATAAAAATGAAATGAAAATACATTTTTATAAGTAAACTGGGATAAATTTAAATGTATTCTGAATATAAAAAATATTTTTCTAAGAAATAATAGTACCCAAATTCCCGGGGAGGGGGTATATTGCCCCTCCCCTGGAGCAACCCTTGATAGTAAACACAGATTGAAAATGACAGTACAAACTATATAAGCAATATTTCATTATATGAGCATATCATTGTTAATGTTATTAAACTTTTAATGTAGCAATAAGAGCAGCATAATTAAATTATACACACTCTATCTGTAACTGGGAATAAATGTTCATGCTCTTTTACACTGTTCACCTCACTTTTTAAAATGTACAGGGCAATGAGAACCAAAGTCAATCCATTAGTTTTTATTTATTTGATAACTTGATGTTTACGAAATTTAAGAAAATAAAACTTCAAGTCCTAATTTTTAGGATAGAAAAACATTGTTAAAGAGGACGGTACATCATAAGGTATAATCCAGTAACTATAATTGGTGAAAATTGATTCTAAGGGGTTTGCATGACGACAAAATGAGTTGTTGTCAGGAACTGCTTATACTGCTTCCCTTCAAACCAATTTTATCTCTCCCTTCTTTTCTCTCTTGTAGTTTAAATTCTCTTTGTTATTGTTAATTCGATTATCTAACTCATTTTTATTTGACCCACAGGTGAATTATATTTCATATAAATATAAATATAAATAAACACTTGTATACTTTTACATATATTAATAAGAAGTTGATTGTTGTAAACATCTAAATTTCACTGATTAAATCCTAAATAATTATTTTTAAGTACTAAGTAAACACTAATAACTTGCTATTCTGACCTTCATTCGAAACCGGCATTTCGTTGACAAAGCCTAACCTGCTACTGGTGGCATTCCGTTAAGGTTATAAACGTGTAGTTTATGTGTGTGGAAGGCGGCTTGTGTACTATGTTATATTCAAAATGATGTGGCCATTTCTTTCATATCCTAAACCATAGCAAAAAACATGCAGTTTCTGTGTTTCACATCTTGAGGTTTTTCTATTTATAGTTAATCATAGTAAAATACAAACCACTAAAAAAAAAATTGAAATACATAAAAATCACATAACACAGAAACAACATATATAAAACCAACAAAAACACTTCAAATCTAACATCCTTTTCCAGTATGCAGTACTCAACCCGCGTATCACACACCCATGAATCCTATGCCTGCAACCTTCAGCAAACCAATAGCAGGTTAGGCTTCATCAGCGAGGTTCATTAAGCGACGATTTTGAAATGCATCAGCATAGTAAGTTGATAGTTTTAGCTTAGTTCTTTCAATAATTACTTATGCTATATTAATATATAAAATACTTCACCTATAGTATCCCTTACTTAATTGCAGTTACTAAATGTAATCATCATGAATTCACTGATTAAACTAAATTTAAAAATACTTAACTAGATGAATACGTAATTGCTTATTTGCTGACGTGTTTCAAAACATTCGTTCCTCTTACGAAGCTAACCCTCTACTCGTAGTAGCAAGTAAGCAATTACGTATTCACTTATTTGAGTATTTTTTAAATTACCTTACTTATTGTTATAACTGTTTAAAAGGTATATCCCATTGCTTTGACAATGAGACAATAGGTTACATCTTCCGAAACAACTACAGTAAAAGTGTTTTTTTACAACTACTGCAACTATTAGCAAAGTGTTTTACACATTATTATATGTTAAAGTGTAAAAGTGTGAATTAGTAGATTGAGTTGAAGATGAAATCATTATTCATAAATAAATATTAGTATTAAAAATATTTTCAACTACAACCCTTGTATATTGTTACACTGGTTTACAGTAGCACATACTTTATATTAATCACTTTAAGATTTGTTAAATGGTAAAATGATTAATTAAGATTCACCGAACGTAATGGACTACAAAGTTCAAGAGTGTTACTTTATATTGTTGAGGGTGGCCATTTCGGGAGATGTGTCCCACTGTCAACTCAGACCGTAACAATGTGGAGTTTCGCT
The DNA here is from genome assembly GCA_036971475.1 of Prosapia bicincta. NCBI lineage: Eukaryota > Metazoa > Arthropoda > Insecta > Hemiptera > Cercopidae > Prosapia > Prosapia bicincta. Next base: position 30,335,903 of record JBAIZL010000007.1, read on the forward strand.
CTGAGTTGACAATGGGACACATTTCCCGAAACGGTTGCCCTCAACAATATAAAGTAATGCTACTATAGGCAAGTGTAACAATTTACAAGGGTTTTAGTTCAAAACTAGTAGCTCAAGTGAAAATGGAATCAACAAATATAAATATTTTCAGAATAAAATAGTTTTAATTATAAATGAAATACAAGCCTAAAGAAAACCATACAAATATTGAAGTGATAAAACATTTTTTTTAAACAATAAATAAGGGTACAATTAAATGTACATTAATTATTAATTGTAGAGAAAATATTGGAAAATTGGTACAGTTTAGAGATGCATTCAACTAAACTAATTATATCAAATACAAAAATGAAAAGCAAGACGTTACCTAGTTTAAAAAAGTTAGTTAAACCCCAGCAAGTCTCCTCCCAAATCAAAAAAAAATTAAATGATCCTCACCCATGTTTGAGCATAGATTTGTTTGTAATCTTAAAGCATGATTTTTACCTAGAGATAGGTAAAGTTAATTCAAATGCTAAGTGATCATGTCTTAAGTATATAATTTTTGATTAGTTTAACTTATTTCGTAAAAATAGTTTGATGGTAAAAATAGAGAATAATGGTTCAATTTGAATCATTTGAACATATATACAAAAATGTCTGCTGTCTTATTTCATGTTTGACAAAGTGCAATCTGTTTAGATCAAGCTACATTTTGTTTTCATCATTGCACTATTGCACTGCTTCGTAATCATATAACACTGTAATCATATAACAATTATTTTCACTTTGGTTGTGTTCATCCAAAACCTCAGTACAGTACCAATGGTATGGACGGGCAATGGAACCACAATTGTCAATATTGTCAATAGTTTTACTCTATGTCAGTAAGCCACCACTACTATAACATCACTGCATTATAAAATAAAGTAGTTAAGTTGATGAGAAAAAAAATGAAATTTTAAAGAAGAATGAGATTTAATTACTCATTTTACTAAATCTGACAACAAGGTGCAGTATTAAGAATGTCACATTTAGTTAGCCTAGTAATATTTGAATATGTGATGTCTCATACAATTGAACTATGGTATTGCCAGCAGCTAATTATACATGAAGCCATAGGGAAAAAGAGCAATCAAGGCACTTCACAAATAATGCTTCACTTTTTTTAACACCCAGGTAGAAGCAAGTAGACTCAAATCTAAGGTAATATTAGACAGTTGAAGTTGAGTACCTGCAGCCTTCTACTAAGTACCCCAGCTTAGTGTTACTAAGTAAGTTTAGTAATAAGAAGTTGAATATTACCTTTTTTTTAACTGAACCAAGAAAGACAACTCTACTCTGTCTCCTGTAAACTTGTCAAAATATTGTTTACAAAATAGAGTAATTATTTTATCAAATTTTCATTCTATTATTTTTTACCTTTAATTAACCAACTGTAAAGTGGTAAAATAGCCATTAGTTTTTAAAATACATATTTGAATAAGTTAAAAATTTAAATTTCAAACTAAATTAAACCTTAAATTATATACCTCTTAAGCAGATATTTGGATTGCTAATAATTTAATTTATATACTTTTATGCAATTTTTAATAGATAACTAAAAACAGAAAAATTATTGATATTGAAAAATGTTATATAAAAGTAGATAATGTTATAATAAAATAAATTATGATATAAGTAGATAGATTATAAAATGTGTAAATTTATTATTCTAATTGCCTTATAAATACCTATGGTTATACTGAATATGAATAATTAATGGAATTATTTTACATTAAAAGAGTAAATGCCAGGTATTGCCAGGATTGATCATTAATTATAATGATGAGTTTTATTTAATAAAGTTTGAACAAAATTAAAATTTAAACTGAGTCAAAATGAAGGAATCTTTCAAGGTAAAGAGTATATTAACAATGAATGATTGATTCTGCCTCCTAAAGTTGACTAGTAAGAAAGAAATATGTATAATGAAGCTGCACAGAGTTGTCAACACACAAATGTATATCATATGAAATTTATTTAGAGGTTATTAAAATTCCAATTATACTATTTGACTTTAGTATACATTTTTAATAGAAACCAAATTATACAAATATAAAAATTATACAACTTATATAAAAAAATTATACAAATTATATAAAATTCATTATACATATTGTATGTATATATATATATATATATACACACACACACACACATATGTGTGTGTGTGTGTGTGTGTGTGTGCACACGCGGGCACGTGTGTGTGATTTATATTGTACATAATATTATTATATAATATATACTTTATATCGAAATCTTGTTGCTGTCCATGACGAGCTGGTTGTTAATTACTTATTACACTTTTGCTACTACTTGCAAGCAAAATTTTTGATCTTGAACCTCTTAGTGTAAGTTAACAAATTTAACAACTTTTAGTTAACAAAAAGTCTGGTCGCAAGTAATAGAAAAGTTTAATATATATATATATATATATATATATATATATATATATACAGTAAACTCCCGATTATCCGTGGGCGGATTAACCGGGTTGCGGATTATCCGGGGTCTGCCATTGTTTTACAAATATACAATTTTTATTCCAATCAGATTCATGTGTTTAAATTTCCAAACGGTGAATTACGATGTAAATACATATAAAGCTTAGAAGTTAAGATGAAGGGAATAGATATGTAAATATGTACGTACTAATTTTTACATTGAAAGGGGAGCATCCCGACGCGGGCCAGCAAAATAAAAGGAGCGAGCAGACTACTGCATATAAGAAACAATGACAAAATGCTTGGACGCCCGAAAACCTAATGTGTATCATAAGATTGTAAACAAATGACAGCTAATCTCGGCTATAAATAGTCTAGGACGTGACATATGCATTATCCATGTCTGTCATATACATTATCGATCTTTATGGCTTTGTGACACACGTGACACAAGTAGACACTGTGCCACAAAATGGTTCTCAAGAAACTTAGATCGCACATTAAAGCTAAATCAATGCTCACAAAAAACATACAAAAGTGACAGAATTTTTTTGTTAAAAAGTGAAAGTAATATGTGTAAAGGAAATTACATATGTACATACATACTTACTTTTGACATATACTAATGTACCTATTGTAAATAGTTAAACATATAAATGTACATGATATAATCCGTCAAATACATCGACATTTTAAATTATTTTCGGTATTTATTTTGTCCTCTGAAGATTATTTGTGAATTGCATTAACCGTGGTCATTATTTGTGTAACTTATGGTATAATAATCGATTATCGATCGTTTTGCGTATTCTTTGTTCATAGCGGATTATCCGGGGAATTCGTTATCCGGCGTTGCCGGGCCACCCTATTCCACGGATAATCGGGAGTCTACTGTATATATATATATATATATATATATATATATATATATATATATATATATATATATATATATATATATATATATATATATATATATTTTAACAACATAGGTTATTCAAATACAAGAATATTTATTAATTTATATTTCAAAGCTTTTCGTTGGTAAACAGTACCAACATCATTAGGAATGAAAATTACAACATTTTCATTCCTGATGATGTTGGTACTGTTTACTAACGAAAAGCTTTGAAATATAAATTAATAAATATTCTTGTATTTGAATAACCTATGTTGTTTTAAATTATTAAACAAGAAAACGTATTATATATATATATATATATATATATATATATATATATATATATATATATATATCGAAATCTTGTTGCTGTTCATGACGAGCTGGTTGTTAATTACTTATCACACTTTTGCTATTACTTGCGACCAGTCTTTTTGTTAACTAAAGGATGTTAAATTGTTAGGTAAAACGAAAAGTTTCCTCCAAGTAAGTTAACATTTTAACAAGCCTTTAGTTAACAAAAAGTCTGGTCGCACGTAATAGCGAAAGTGTAATATATATATATATATATATATATATATATATATATATATATATATATATATATATATATATATATATATATGTGTGTGTGTGTGTGTGTGTGTGTGTGTGTGTTTTATATGTATATTTATATAATATATATATTTTAGTTCCTCGAAATTGATATATCACAAATTAATTTTATTCATTTGACAATGGAATTTTAAATACATACCTGATCTGTTATCAGTTTTAATGTTGGTACATCTTTCTAGTTACAGTTACTTAAAGCTTCAAGATAATAATATTATTTATGAAATCGTTATAATGATTTGTTTAACTCACAAATTTAATATGTTACACTTTTTGTATGATTTCATTTTTAAAAAATAATTTATAATTTTGATAGCAAAAAAGTCGGTACGCTGATCGATTAAATTTTCATATTTTATGTTGGTGAAACTGAAAGTGGATGTTACTGCTTCAGTAGTTTTAGATAGATATTTGGAGTTGTCGTGTATATTTTCGGATTTAATGGTACTGAGCGGTGGGGAATTTTAATAGATATATTTTTAATTTTTAAGAAAAAAGTGATTAAAAAGTAAATTCAGTGCTATTTAACTCTATCGCTAATAGTTTGCTGGAGAACGCCTTAGATTAGTCCAGTTGCTGATCTTCCATAATAAACGAAAATGGGTAAGTTAATTTTACCGGTTAACATGATGTTTAAAAGTTGAAATATGTTTATACTGTATATCTTGACAGTGACAGTTGTTAGCTTGATTCAATAATGAGATAGTTCTGTTAAAATTTCAAGTGATTTTTTTTTTTACCACCTATTAAAATTTAGGGCGAATTCAAATTTGTAAGCGCTAGGTGAAAAATGGAATTACTAGGAAATCCTAATTACAAAAACTAAATAATGTCTATATCTGTTTTGACAAGAATTAGTAATAGTACTTTTATCCATTTTTATCAAATCGTGTTTTATCCAAGAGGTAATATTATTTGCGATTATCAGTATTGAACATAGTCCTCATTTAAAATTGTAAAACTGTAGAAATAAAATTTTAAATAGTGCATTGGTAATTATCTGGTATCCAAACATCATTAACATTGCAAAAAATATTATACCATATGATATAGAAAGTCATTAGAAACACAGAAAAAATACAAACTTATGGCTGATATGATGAAAAAACTTAAAAAATAGAACTAATGCCCTAAACATTTTAAAACAGAAATTAATTCAACATACACATACACACACGTTATTAACTCAACACTTCTTTAACAGATATACAAACTAGTAGAAAGCCAAGAGTATTCGAAATGTAGTTTTTGGTATCTATTTCATTTCCCCACATAATCTATATTGGCAAACAAATTTGGTAATTGTTTACTTTAGCCACGTAAGTGATTTCAACTGAAAAACTACCGCCCGACGCAGACACTCAACGAGTACCAAAATAAATGAAAATACTTTCGCTAATGTACCAAATAATTACAATTTTGGAAAAAAATTATTCCATCCCCACCAATTCATGGTCCCGTAAAACCTTACGCAATCATTGTTTTTTTTTTTACCTTGAAACTAGCAAAATGCCTCGAAAAGCTTACTACATATTAGCTATATAAATATGGTAAAAATATATTCTTAATGACGTTGGTAAGAAATTACTCGTTTTAATGTGTAGAACACGAATATCAACTTTTTTCCGCGGAAAATACGGAAAGTTACTTTTTCACATTTTAAATGTTAGTATGTAATGGCATGTATAGCATAAACGAGTCTTATTGATTTTATTAAAAAAACTTTTTTTTTAATTATTCATTTTAATGTGTAGAACACGAATATTATCATTTTTCTGCGGAAAATAGGAAAAGTTAATTTTTTTTTGCAATTTTTAATGTTAGTCTGTAATAGCATGTATAGCGTGAACCGGCCACGCAATAGCTACAGCGCACTGCACTACGTCAAAGTAAATTTATTTTAATACTAAACTCAAAATTTAAATATTTAACTTTTGGATATAATTTTATACAACATTTCTATATACCTATGAAGTATCCAGTCAGGATAGATTTGGTTATAATTTTATTCAACTTTACTATCTACCTATATTAAAATATACCTACGAAGTATCGAGCCAGGATAGATTTGGTTTTAATTTTATACAATATTACTATCTATCTATATTAAAGTATACCTACGAAGTATCCAGTCAGGATAGATTTGGTTTTAATTTTATACAATATTACTATCTACCTATATTAAAGTATACGTAGGAAGTATCCAGTTAAGATAGATTTGATTGAAATTTTCTGCATCGGTATTAAGTCTAAATATTTATCAAAATTACAACCAAATATATCCTGACTTGATACTTTGTAGGTATATTTTAATATATGTACTGTTCATACATATACTGAACATAGTAATGTTGTATAAAATTACAACCAAATCTTGACGTGGTGCAGTGGACTGTAGCTACTGCCCGCCCGGTTCACCCCATAGGCCTACATGCCATTACAACCTAACATTTAATATGTGAAAAAAGCAACTTTCTGTATTTTCCGCAGAAAAAAAATGTTGATATTCGTGTTCTACACATTAAAACGGGCAATTTAAAAACATCGACAATTTTAAAAAAACCGTTATTAAGACTAAATTTTTACCATAAATATATACGTATATTAAAATATACAAAACAAATCTACTCATGTAAGGTATGAGATCGGCCGAAGAATGACCGGAACTCATAACGAATATTTTAATATAGATACATAGTAACGTTTTATAAAATTACAACCAAATCTGTCCTGATTGGATGCTTTATAGGTATATTCATACCTAGACGTAGTACAGTGAACTGATGCTACTGCACGCCCAAAAACGTATTCCCAACTAAAACGTGATAATAAATTAGCCTTCTGTGGTAATAAAAATGTAAATAACTTTTGAAGCATTATGCTGGTTTCAAGGTAGAAACATAAAGGTAAAACATAGATTTTGTAAGGTTTTAGGTGACCGTGGAAAGGGTGAAATAATTTTTTTCCAAAATTGTAATTCTTTAGGACGTCAGCGAAAGTGTTATATATATTCGTTATGAGCTTCTGCATCGGTTGGTAAAATTTTTCAGCCAACATCGCTTGCGTGGCTAATTTACAGGCAATGCAGGAAATATGGAAAAATACAATATATTTTGAAAGAAAACTTTATCATAAGTCCAGTACAAGGTGTGTAACATTTTAGATGTGACATTGATGATAATAGTTTACTGTTAATCCACCACCTTCGATGTTTTTAAAATTTGCATATGTTACTGAAAATTACATTCTAAACAATGAAAAAATTAAAACCATTAAACAGTGGAACATAAACATAACCTTACTTATCAACCATAGTTCCGTGTGAATAAAGGTATTTATTCCCCATTCCCACGTGTTTAATTTTAGCAAAAAAAATTATATTGGGCGACGCAAAAAGTCATCAGGAATACGAAAAAAATTATAAAAACTCAATATGCTTCAAAAATTAAAAATTTTGGAAAATATAAATTAATTCTAAACCTAAAAGGAAACATAATTATGACAACAAAATAATATAAGATATTAAAACTTTATTATAACAGTCCGAAGTATAAAGCTTTGATTATTTAACTTCACAAACCGATCTGCATGCATTTAATATTGAAGAATTTCTACTATATTTATATTACGTTATTATAAAGGTATATTGAAGTATAGCTAAAAAATTATGTAGTCAGGTTAGATTTAGTAATGGAAAAAAGAAATAAACTTTAGCAACAAAAGGTAACTTTTTTTAACAAGTGAAAACACGAAAAGTGAATTTTTGTATAGGTTATGTTTTATAAAAACCAATTCACTCCTAACCAAATACTTTATAGCTATATTACAATTTTTAGAAAAATAAAAAAAACGATTTCATATCTATAAACCTTGCTTTGGACATGTGGCGAGTACTTGTTTTTCAAAATTTGGAATTTTGGAGTGTGAGCAGGAGTTTTTGTTATTTTGTTCATGTTCCTGGGGACTCTGCATTGCCTGTATAATTGTTTTTTTACTATTTCTATTATAAGCCGAAAGAAAATATATAGGTAGTTTGCTAATATAAACTAACTTGTTGATGAGTGAAGTGGTCTACATTTTGGAATACAATTTGCATGACTGCAAAATAAAGTATACTATATTTCATTTCATGCATCCATTTTTTTAGTTTGTGCACTAGTAAACTTCTTTTTTTAAAAGCCAATTGTATTGCAATTGGGTACTTCTGGCTATATTGTAATGTATTATATCATTTTGATCTTTTTTATAAGGAAACTTTGATTTTATAGTTTTGTGTGTGTTGAAAATTGAGATTAAATGCATCTTTACTAAATAAAACTTTTATTTTTTTTTCTGATCTTGTTAGTCAGTCAGTCAGTCAAAGATTGAGAGGGTTTTCTTCATCACCAAATAAAAATTTGTTTTTGCGATATCAATGACGTCTGGATAACTAATAATAACACATAACTAGAATTTTGTTACAAAATTTGACAATTTTTTTCGTTTGTTATTCTTTTCTATTTCTGGTATTTATTTCCCAATCCAACGTGTTCGATTTTAGCGAACAAAATTATACAGAGTGAGACAGAAAGTCATCAGGAATATTTCTGAAAAAAATTATGAAAAATTCGTGAATGTCCCAAAAATTTTAAAATTTGAAAAATGATAACTCCCTTCCTTCCATAGCGCACGTGAAACAATACTTATTAAAGTGTTGGCTTAATTTTTGGACCTAATAACTCGCAAAGTTCCTCAAAATGTAATTAAATTTTCTGTCGACTTCCAAAAATTACAAGTTTTAATAAAAAATCAATTTTAATAAAGCACTGCGGCACAACGCTTCACCAGGCACACACTCTTTATAGAATTATAAAACTCGCGCATACATCTTATTTTTTGGCGATAATAAGACTCAAAATTACTCAAAAAGATGAAACAAACACTTACAGACCTTATTCCATGCACAAAACAGAAAATATTCCATTGAACACACCTTTTATTTCTATCGCTAAGGACGATAGAACTTACACCGTGCAAAGCGTGTTAAGTTTAAGAGTTAAAGTTGATTTTCTTAAAATATTTGCAAGTTTTAGGGAGTCACCAGCAAGTTTAATTGCTTTTGGAGGCGTTTTGCTAGTTACTACATCAAAAGTATGAGGTCAAAACGTTGAACTGCTATTTTGCAAAATTTTCAACTTTGGGATCTTAGCGAATGTTTTTATAATTTTTTTTTGTATTCATAATGACTTTCTGCATCGTCTGGTATAAATGTTTTTATTAATCGAACGTGTGGGAACGGTAAATAAATACACTATTTGTTATATTTTGTGTTTTTATGTGATTAGTTGATATTTTAATTTTTTTTAATAACTTCCTATAAATTGTATTCCGGGTGTATAAAGGCAGTTGTTTCGATTAAAGTATGAATCATGTATTTTGGTCAGTATTTTGTTTTATAATTTATCTGTGTTTCAATATATCTGTTTAAAGTATTTGGTATATTTCAAAAGCCAGACAGCAAAAGAAATAAGTAACAATCTCATTAATATACAATCAATGTCTAGTCCTAAGGGAGAAGAGAATGCAAAAAAAACAGTGTTGTACAATTACAATATTATAATATACAAAGGGGTTATCAGGAGGATCGGGAAAATTGATTAATGATGTGATTAGATACAATTACTAATTGCTCCAGCAATTACTTCCTAATTAAATTACTACATTAGACACGATTGTTAATTACTCAGGAGGGTTCTTTAATATATTCTGAAGAGTACTGGGGATGGGTTTTATCACTTTTGTAAGTTTTTTTGTGTAAAGGAAAACTAATAATTGCCATTAGCCGCAAAAGAAAGAAATGATAATTTTTGTTGAGATTTATAAAATACATTTATAAAATTTTTGCACTGGAAAAAATGAATAATCTGAGAAAATAATACAAAAACGTTTACTTGTCTCTATATTATAGAGACTAATATACAGAATAGTGTATAGTATGTAAAGGAAAAATACTTGCTCACCTGCCTACATTAAAAGTAACTCCTTGGGTACAGGTACAGCGAAGTGGCAATTATTTTTATCTTATGGTACATGTATAGTTATCTAATTAATCTCAAATTTATTGGATTTGTAATTGTAGATTTTACTGTATGATATGAATACACATTTTGTATTAATTTATATTAGCAGTTTTGATTAGTCTTATTATAAATTATTAAATGAACATTTTTTATACATGTCCTGATTAGGCCACTTTCATAGAACAATCTTACCAATGAAACATTTACCAACACACCAGTAAAAATATCTGTAACGTTCCCCACAAATTTATATATTAATTTAATAATTTTGAATTATAAAGCCATAATAGTTAGTAATAAGCCAAACAATTATAGAAATAGTAAATAATTTTCTAAAAACAACGAACAAAAAGTATCTATATTTGTTTTCATACAACATATAAAAACTCCTTATTAAATACATAAACGAGAGTTGTGCCAAGTTTTCAACACTGTTATTTCTAAATGACTAAGGGCATCATATATGTGCCAGCCTACCTTATAGGCTGACAAACATTTTAAACTTTTCTACAGACCGCTACAGAGGAAGGAACAATGAATATCAAACTTACACAGCCCGCCATCTTTTATTTTGACATAGGTGCCACATATTTGTGTGAGGTTTTGTGGATATAAAGTGGGTGGTGTATATAACTGGCTGAAGTAACAAATTATTATGTTTAGGTTGGGAACATGTCAGTAAAGCCGTTAGTAAAATAAACATATGGTATTTAAACCATTACACATATATAAGATTTAAAAAAGTTTACATTATTATTCATAAAAACGAACTTTTATATAATGCCTGTCAATTCATAAAAATAAAAACAATTTTGCCATGGGACAGTTAGGAAAAAGATTTTATTTTCAGCTTATTCGTTTGCTTTGTTTTTTTTTTTGAATTAATGGAGTGGAGCCAAGGACAGACTTAGGAAGTATTAGGAAACGATATAGACAGGTTTTCTTATGGTGTTTAGTTTATACAAAGTTTACAGTTTATTGAAATAAGCACTGATTAGCATATAGTAGCTACCTTTAGCTTTAAGATACCTGATAATGTCAGCGTTGCTAAATCGGTAATTTAAGTAAACATACAACTTACATTTAACCATTTTCTGTAAGCTAATTCAAAGGTAATTGTTGGTTATCCAGATGTCGTTATAATGCCTGTCAATTCATAAAAATAAAAACAATTTTGCCATGGGACAGTTAGGAAAAAGATTTTATTTTCAGCTTATTCGTTTGCTTTGTTTTTTTTTTTGAATTAATGGAGTGGAGCCAAGGACAGACTTAGGAAGTATTAGGAAACGATATAGACAGGTTTTCTTATGGTGTTTAGTTTATACAAAGTTTACAGTTTATTGAAATAAGCACTGATTAGCATATAGTAGCTACCTTTAGCTTTAAGATACCTGATAATGTCAGCGTTGCTAAATCGGTAATTTAAGTAAACATACAACTTACATTTAACCATTTTCTGTAAGCTAATTCAAAGGTAATTGTTGGTTATCCAGATGTCGTTGATATTACAAACAAGAACTATTTGGCAAACTCAGTCCAAAAATTAAAAAAAATCAATAATCTTCAATCTAAGAGACGGATAAAAACTATTAAATTATGGTTCTTTATAAAGCAGAGCCGTATGTTGAGCTACATTACAGCATAGATCCAAGGTGTGTTATTAGGACAGGATTTTTTCAATTAAAATTAGTAAAGAAAGCTAAGTTATTGATATCCAAAGTAGAAGATGAATATCATCTTGTGTCCCCTGAGGATGAGCCAGTACTTCCCGAGGATGAAGCAGTCCTCGGTGTTGCAGCATCTCAGTGTAATGCCCGCCGTTTATTGTTTTCCTACTCTCCTGATAATGTTTCAGGACTGTGAGTTTCAAAAATCTGAGAGATTTTGTTTTTCCACAGATGGTTGGGTTTTTAACTTTTCCGTGCAGGGCGAATGTGGATATTCCCATTCCATACACTGCTCTTTACTTTTCTGTCGTACATCATGTTCTCTCAACAGTGATCTAAGATGTCACATTTGTTGTAGTGATACAAATGTTTTTGGCAGATGGCGAAGCGAGTTTTGTTTATGCAACTGTGTATTATATTGCGATCCGTCTTAAACAGGATTTATGAAACTGAAGTCTGTTGTGGAAGATTTTGTAGCCAGAACCGCAACTAATTTTCAGACAACATGGCACTTCATCAATAGTTACTCATCTGCCTGTTAGGATCATGTCAAGTGCAAAATTTCCATTTTGGAAATTTGCCATCCATTCCTAAACACTGATGTGGTTCTGTACTGTAAAACTGTATCTCCTGCTACACCTTCCAGCCACTCTGCTAACACTGGCAGACCTATACAGCAATAACAGCTAAACAATACTTGCACCATCTACTCAAGGCAGTTCGACCAACATAAATAAAAATATAATTTTATTGCGAATAATTCATAATTCACTCTCATATTTTAAAATGGAATGTTCTAGGTCTATCATCTTTATTTAATCACATTAACATTAGTTTATGGCTATCCGAACTTTAAAACTTTGTAAATTTTTAAAAACTTACCGAGACAGACTATGTGGCGATCTTCATCGGTGTCTTCTGCTTGTAGATGTTGGGTTAAGCGGTGACGGTTTTAAAGGCAGGTCTTCGATAGTATCAAAGAGTATGTGTGATTTGTATTGGGTTTGTTCGTTTATAATGTTTGTACTTTGTGTGTTTGTAAATGTCATATTGTTCTAGTGTGTTGAGATGTGGTCCTTTTTTGTTGATGTGTAAGATTTTTAGGATATGGTAAATGTCTGTTTATTTGTGTCCTGTTTCTTTTATGTGATTATAAAATGCTGAGTTGGTGTTCTGTTTGTGTTCCTCGACTCTTTACTTTATAAGTAACTATTAACAGTTAGTTTCGTAAACGAAACAATTTTGAAACATGCCAACAAGTAAGTCCTAAATTGTTCACTTAGTTACGCTACAGTTATTTGTAATTTATTCAGTGAATTCAAGATGAAGACAACAAGCAACTTTATTATTTATAGCTTTATATGTTTTTATAATTATTACAGCCCTAATTAGTAAACAGAAATCGATTTGTCTATTATTGTTCAGCTATTCCAAGAATCAATCACTTTATTTGTACCAGGATATTTAGGTTAATATTTTTGAGTTCTTTAACTGATGAAATTGAATAATCTTGATGCTTGCAGTTACCTAAATTGAGTTTTACTTAAGTAATCAGTAGATATTTGCAGTAAGCCTATTGGTTACACATTTTCTTGCTATCATCTTTGCATTGTTAATATATAATAATAATAATAATAATAATTATTATTATTATATATATATATATATATAATGTAATTATTTTGTACACAATTTTCAGACTATCTTGCAGCCTATCCCTTTATATATATATATCTTTTTATATACATGAGTTAAGTTCTTTTTAAGTTTTGTATTACATTTTGAAAACAGTTTTATTTTTCCTCTTATATAATATATGAAATAATATTTTTTTTGA